>JAXFYN010000241.1:152204-208209 GCA_036172215.1 Camellia granthamiana | reverse complement strand
ATGCATTTCCCTCCCCTTTTACACCCTTTCTTGCCTATTTAAGGGGCTGGACAATTCCTTCCCTAGGGTTACAAAAATCCACCTCAAGACTCCCTCTCCCAAAACCTTCATTTCCATCTTCAAAATCCTAAAAAACTTCAAGTCCTTAGCCCATTCCTCCATCAACCCCAAGCTCCACCATCACCATTCAATTTCCAGCAACAAGGAGGGGTTCTTCAGAGGCTTAGAAGCAACTTTCATCAAGGCAAGAAGAAGCAAAAGACTTGTCTTCAAGGGTAAGTCTTTAAATCCTTTTTTCTAGCATTTTCTTCCATCAATTCTTTACCCTATTTCCTTTCTGTTTTGGGCTTTGGCCCCTACTGGTTTCAGGCTTATTTTGAGCCCCTCTACAACATTTTAGAAGGGCTCAACTTCATTTGGTGTCTCCATGATATAGTTCCTTCAATACCACTCTTTAGGCCATTAATTTGCATGCTTTATTTTCCTTTTGAGTGATCTGATTTCGAGTATACTATATACTGTGAGGGGGCTTATTTTGAGCCCTTCTTCAACATTGAAGAAGGGCTCAACCATGTTTGGCTTCTCCATCATGCACTTCCTTTGAAATTCTTCTATTTTACCGTAAAATTGCATGATTGTTTTGGCCTTTTTTTAATCTGATTTGGAGCATGAAACATACTGGTATTGTGCTTATTTTGATCCCCTCTTCAACATTGAAGAAGGGCTCACCCTGGTTTTCTTGCTCTACATATTACTTGCTTTGAATTCTTGTTCCATTCACATTTTGCATGCTTTTTTAAGCTCACCATACTTCGGATTTCAGTCTTTATCAGGCCTAGAGAGTGCCTTATTTTGGTCCATTCTTCATTCTTTGTTAAGGGTCTTAGTCCATTTGATGATTGGTTTTGGTACTTGTTTTGTAATCCTCCATATTTTCCGTAAACTTGCATGCTTGTTTAGGCCATTCTAGCTTCGGATTTCAGCCTTCATCAGGCTTAGAAAATGTATTTTTTTGGTCCATTCTTCAAGTTTTATTAATGGTCTTAAGTTTTTTGGTCATTGCTTATGGTAACTCTCTTTATAGCCCTCTTTTGGCCCAATTTTGCATGCTATATTTAGTATATCTACATATTGAATTGGAGGCTGTCATCTATTGTAAATGTACATATTTTTTGTCCCTCTTTAGTTTTGTAGAACTGGTTTTTTTGGGTTTGAGCATTGTAAATACCACTTGCTTTGTAATTCCCCTCTTTTCCCGTATTTTTGCATGCCATTGTTGCCATATCTATGCTTACAATTTAGCCATGTTTTGTATTGAAAAAAATGCCTTTTTTGGGGCAGCCTTGCTACTTTTTTTGCTTTCATGTGCCAATTTTGGATGTTTAGCATAGCCGTAGGCCATTTCGGGCACTTAATATCGCATTTCGGGATGATTTCATGCATTGATTGTCATTTCGTATCATTTCGGGGCTGTTTTCCCCTTCATTTAGGCGCTGAAATTTGGTTTGCATGCTTGCATATCATTTCCCGTGCCATTTCATGCCTTCGGGCCATGCCTCGGTTTGCGTGCCCGTGGGCACGCACTTCGAGGCACCTCCGTTTTATCCGACGGCATCTGATGTGAGTGTGGCTGAGGTCCACTCATGTGAGTATAAGCCCAATTTGCATTTCCATTTCATTTTATCATCGCCTCGGTTTGCGTGCCCGTGTGCACGCATTTCGAGGCACTTTGGTTTTATCCGATTCGCATCTTACATCATGGCCTCAGTTTGCGTGCCCGCGTGCACGCTTTTCGAGGCATCTCATTTTCATCTCATTTTCCCAGTATAGTGCATACCAGGTTGTATCTTAGATTGCATTCATGAATTTTCTCGGTTTGCGTGCCCGTGTGCACGCATTTCGAGGCGCCTCATTTTCATCTCTCGGCATCTTATGTGAGTGCGGCTGAGGCCCTCTCATGTTAGTGTAAGCCCAATTTGCATTTTCCATGTCATTTGCATTGCGTATACCACCGCCTCGGTTTGCGTGCCCGGGTGCACGCATTTCGAGGCACTTCATTTTTTATCCGATGGCCTCTTATGTGGGTGTGGCTGAGGCTCTCCCATATTAGTATAAGCCCATCTTGCATTGTGTATGCCATTTTAATCCTGTTGCATTCCGTATGCCATTGCCTCGGTTTTACGTGCCCGTGGGCACGCATTTCGAGACATCTCATTTTAGTCTCATTATATTCCATATTTCATGTCATCTCATGCTTGTATGTCATCGCCTCGGTTTGCGTGCCCGTGGGCACGCATTTCGAGACATCTCACTTTCATAGTGTTGTGCATGCTATATCACATGTTAGCTGCATTTCATGCATACCATGCATATTGCATCGTGTTCGGGATAGGCGTTAGCCCGGGCACGGGAAACGAGGCACGTTTCGCACCCTGAGTGACGGAACGGGTCTCAATTCCCAAGTCACCGACACTCCGGATTATCCATGATGGAGTTAGGTTTTGTTGTCGCATTCATATGCATTCATCCTATATTGAGTTGTGCAATTCGGCTCCTCGGCCATCATGCATCGAGATGCGTGATTGGTGGCACGAGGATCGAGGCATGCATATATCTGTGAAATACATTGCTATGCCCCTTTCCTGCTCTCTGTTGCAGCAAAATCCAGGATCAGCAGTCTTCCGGGACTTGGCGCGTTTTTCGAGAAACATTGCAAAACAGGGGCTAATTGGGGCATCCCAGTGGATTTCCGCCGGAGGCAGTCCAACATACAACATACGTCAGAAGCAAGGCAGTCCCCTGGCTTGCATGCCAGTTTTACCGTTTTCTTATTTAAATTGTTAATTAATTAGAAATCTGTAATATTCTTTTATTCGGGCTGTATTATTCTTTCATTCGGACTGTATATTTATTCGGACCCTCTGCGCGAGGGCAATGTTGTAATAAGGGTGTGTGAGTGTGATGTATGTCTTCCAACCCCCATTTCTTTCTCCCTTTTATTTATCCGCTTACAATGGTTAGATATAGGGCATATTTCAATTAGCATACAGCATGACAGCATGTTTGCATCATTCATCTGTTTTGCACGCACCGGGCTCGGCGCATCATACAAACTGCATCTGTATTTCAATTCTAAGTTGAGTACTTGATAGCTGTTGCATCTCATATGCCATATTTAGAATAGCTGAGCCTGCTATAGTTTGCATCTTTGCATGTGTTGCATTAGGCAATTCTGTGTATTTAGGATCATGCATGATTCCTAATCAGTTTTTTGTTTTGACTTGGAGTACTCGGTAAGTTTTATGCTTTAGCATCCTTGCATGCGTGTTAGTGTTGCCATGATAGCATGCTTACCATGAGGCTATTTGCTTATGTGATATAACTGCCTTGAATGCCTGTGGGTGGAGGTTGAGTTATTTGAATTGGGACAATGCATTGACTGTTTGTTTTAAGCCCACTAGATTGTGGCAACATCACTATTTTCTAAGCCCATCTGAGGGTGGCAAATCCGCATTTTAGCCTACCTGCGGGTAGCACCATCACACCATTTTCAAACAAACAAACATGAAATGTTTTTGTTCCAATTCAGACGGCCCAGTCTATACTTGTTTGCTGCGAGCATCACATAGTAATCTAGGCTAATAACCGGAATAAGAACTCACAATGTTTTCAAAAACAGATATCATGGTTAGTAGAGGCCGGTCTTTGACCGGGCGAGCGGGGGTGCTCACGATGTGACCTTCCCCAATCGTACCCAAGTTCTCGAGCCGAGGCAACTTTGGTGATGACGGACACGTGGCCTTTGGCACCGAGTCAGGGTTTCCTAAATTTCCCATTTTAAAAATATTTAGGTGGCGACTCTGTTATCTGGCAAAGCAGTCCATGTTTGGCACTTCTTTCAAAAAATCTGTTTTTTCTTCAAAACGATTTGCCAGAGTTGGACTCTTTGGTTCAGATTTAGAACCGTGGCACTAATCGAGTCCGAACTGTAGCGAGGTCCCCCGCGGGCTTGTTACAGTTTCTGGCGACTCCGCTGGGGGATTTAGAGAACTTGACTCGAACTCATGATATCTGTTTTTGACTACACCTGTGTGTTTCTTTGCATTGCATTTGCATTGGTGCGCCTAGGACACCGTGTTTGCCATATGCCATTCCCGAACGATTTGCCGGAGGCTTGTCTTGTCAAGTCATGACCATAAGGCTGATCGGCTCTGGGCTCTGACAGCATGGGAACACAAACCCCGGTTTTTACCGGGGCACCCTTTTTGACCATTCGACCTAGTGCATATTCGGATCCATAGTGACCATTCCAAACTAGGACAGGTTGCTTACCCATTTATAGGTTGTTTGAAAACGCTGCGTGCGTAGTGAAACCCTAGTTCCTGACAAAATAGGACAGGGAAACCCTACCCCAACATAGGGGTGTTTTTGACTCTCGCTTGCTGGTTATGTGCTTTAGAGTGCGTCTCTACAGGAATGCATGTATCAGTTTGCAAGTCTGGGCATCAGGCCTGCGGGCATTACTATCAGTATTTGGGAGTCAGCTTTACCTGTGGGTATCAGACTCAGATTTGGGGCAGAATTCGGTAGAGAGCACACTCATTCAGCTTTGCTCATATTTGTTATGGTGAAATCAGGCTGAGATGCTGTCGGTTTTCTCTTTTGCCAGGGTAGTCTCGGAACTATAGCTTCAGAAGGCTCCGATATCCCCCGAGGTTCATCGAACTTGTGCTGATAGACTTTGTTAGGTCAGAGATTCAGTTCAAGGGCAATCAGTGTTCCTTTGCCAGAGGCAGGGTAAAAGGGCCAGTCAGGCACAAATCACCAGTTCAGCAGTTACCAGATCAGTGGCCCTTATCCACCCCACCAGTGAACAGTCAGGCTGAGGTCTCAGTTTCTACTGCAGGGATAGATACCAGTCAATTAGATGGATCAGCAGAACACGTTAGGGACAGAGGCAATGATGCGCCAAATGCAAGAAAGTATGAAACTCATGCAGCAAGACGCTGTCCGCCAAGCGGAATTCTCCAAGCAGCAGGCTGTTATCATGGCTCAACAGGCTGAGCTCATCACCAGGCTGCAACAGCAAAGCGGCGCATCTGCTTCACAACAAGTTCTTCCCCCAGCAGGAGCTCCAGCACCTGGGGAGATGCCAAATGTCCAGGAAGGTACGGACATTCCAGCAGGGCCTGCTCCGCCCCCAATTTTACCCCAGCTATCCAAAGCACCTACCAATCTGTCGGACTCTCCCTTCGAGTTCGAGGTTGACCCTACAGCGTTGAAATTGAGCAAACTTGAGAAGATGTTTAAGAAATCTCAGGGAGTCAACTCCGTCCCGGACATTGGAGATGGGTATACTGATTCGGTAGTGACATTGCCGGACAGGTTCAAGATGCCTCACATCGACCGTTTTGACGGGTCAGGAGATCCTATGGTCCACCTGAGTTTGTTTTCAGATGTTCTGCGCCCGATGGGCTTGACAAGATTACAGAAGCTCTCCCTTTTTGGCAGGACCCTGTCGGGTATTGCGGCCATCTGGTACGCCAAATTGGAGGATTCAGTGAAACGAAGCTGGGAGGAGATGGCCGAGGCCTTCGTCGCACAATATTCATACAATACCCAGATCGAGATCACAACCCGTGATCTTGAAACGACAAGGCAGGAGCTTAAAGAGAGCTTCTCTGAATTCGTGGCTCGGTGGAGGGCGAAGGCCTCAATGATGACCATTAGGCCAACGGATAAGGATCAAATACGGATGGTTGTGCGCAACCTCCAGCCCAAACTAATGCAGAAAATGATCGTGCTCCCCTTCCATACATTTTCAGATTTGCATGAGATGGGAGTACAGATCGAAGATGCCATGAAGCAGGGCCTTATTGACCGGGAGAAGGAGCAGCCTAGGCGGGCGTTTTCCCGCAATTCGAATGCGACCACCAGTGGTGATGCAGCTGCAAGATCTTCTGAAGTGGGCATGGTTACCACTACCACATCAAAAACAGCTACCCCATTCACCGGTGCGTCTGGAAGTAGCTCACAAAAAACCAAATACCCACCTCGAGTCAAGAGGGTTTTCACTCCACTTCATATGCCTCTGTCAAAGGCTCTAGAGGTCTTACTCCGGGAAGGACATTTGAAACCATTGGAACAACGGCCCCTACCCGATCCTATCCCTGCAAAGCATGACCAGACTAAATACTGTGCCTACCATCAACAAACCGGTCATGACACCGACAGTTGCTTTCGTCTGCGCCACGATGTACAAGATTTGTTTGACAACGGGGTCATTGCCGCACCAGGTCCTGCAAAGTCTATCGGCACTTGATCAGTGAACTTATGAGGGGATAATGTGATGTGATCAGGGGATGAACCACATGCGGACGGCGCTCGATTAACTCCAGACATGGGAATGGCACGCACCGTTCTGAGCAATGTGCAAATACCAGTTTTTGTGCTTTCTGACTTGGGTATTGGGTCAGTTTTGTTGTTTTGTTTTGAGTCTGTCTTTTTGTTTTGAGTCAGTCTCTTATGTTTTGGGTCTGTCTTGTTGTATCGAGTCAGTCCTGTTGTATAGGAGTCGGGTGATTCCGGGGGTGTTACCTCGGGTGTCACCATTTTGTTTTGTATTTGTCTTTTCGTTTTGTTTTGAGTCTGTTTCTGCCAGGGAGCCAGTTGTGCCAACAGATTTTGAATGAAATAGTAGTGATTTTCACGCTCTCGCGTTTGCTTCTGCCTTGTGCCAGTTATGCCGGAAGTTCTGAATGAGATGGCAGTATTTGACTGAGAACTCTGTCTTTTCTGTGCCTTGAAGTCATTGTAATGACCTAAGTTTTTCAAAACTTTTTGAGCACTGTGGTGAAAAACGAAGAGGAAGGAATTCCTCGGGATTTGCAAAACTTTGATCAATTGAGAGAAAGTGAGGCGTGCTAAGCCCTTAATGAATGAAATCATGCTTGTTAGTATGAGTACTGAGAAGGACCCTGGCTTTGATCCAGATTGATCCTACACTGTCTTCAGCGCGAGCGATTTGTCGCTTTCTTAAAAACTTTCAAAAAATGTTTTGCGCGGTCCTGCGAAGACATGTGTGGAATCGCTCTTGAGATTGTGCAGCTTAGGATCGCTCTCAGCCTCGAGACTCGCCCCCCCCTTTGTTTTCAAACCTTGGACGTGCATTCAGAATGTTCAACGGTCGACCACAATGCAAGGCCTGTGGGGGCAGATTTGAAGCAGCCCTCGAACAAGAGGCACCAAAGTCAGATCAAGAAGATCGGACCTCATCAGAAGAAGCTTGCAAAGCTAGAACAGAAGCACCCCTCGAACTAGGGGCAAAAATGTCCGATGTGCTCGAAGAGTCAAAGATGGATCTTTCTGCTAATCAATACAACAGCCACTCTCTTGGGTACAGAGGGCTCCAATCTCAAAACCATTTGGCATGGACTTGTTACACTTTTACCCTTCGAGAGGCTCGCTGGGCCGAAAACCCGGAAGGGCGACCCAGGCAAAAGTTAGAGCGAAGAAAAGAATGAAAAAAGAAAAAAAAAGAAGAAAAAATGCAAAGAATCGAAAAAAAAAAAAAAAACAACAAAAAAAGAAGAAAAGAAAAAAAAAGAAGAAAAGAATTGAAAAGAAAAGAAAAACAAAGCTCGCAAGGTCGAAAACCTGCAACAGGCGCCTTGGCAAAAGTTAGAGCATAAAAAGGAGAGGTTAAATACCCGAGTGTACCTTAATCCCGAACTACGTGAGGCTTGATTCCCATCTTTGGGATACGTAGGCAACTTCATCCTGAAGTCCAGCCGTAAAACAATTCAAATTTGATTGTGTCCATGCGATGGTTCTGGTCATCTTTGTCTTCTCTGTATCTGAGGATTCGGTTGTGTTCGTCACTCTGAAGACTGACTACAATGTGCCGCGATGCTATCTAAACAAGGGGCAACTTTCCGTTGCCATTCAATGCGCTGTGGTGCCATTCAAACAAGGGGCAACTTTCTGTTGCCATTCAATGCGCTGCGGTGCCGTTCAAACAAGGGGCAACTTTCCGTTGCCATGTAGTTCTCTTCAAGCACGAGGCAGTTTTCCTTTGGATCCGAGGTAGTGCATCTCAGGAGTAGGTTTCACGCTCGTTGAGCAAGTGGCCGTTTAAAAAAATAGTTTTTGAGAATTTTTACTGAGGTTGACTAATTTTCTCGAAAATTGTTCCATCTTTTCCAAAAACTGGACCACTTCTTGGACCCAAAAAAGGAAAATTTTCAGTGCTCATAACCTGACTTGCATGATTTCAAATCAAAAATTGAACAAGCATGTTAATCTAACTCTCATTTTGGTCAAAGTTTTTTAGGAGAAAACTAAAACAAAATGGTCAAAATGATGAACTAGGGGCACAGTTGAGTCAGGTGTTCTGTCTTTTCCCCGTTATCAATGCATTTGCCAAGAAGGGCACTCTGCATGCCAAGAAAAGGGCACAATTGAAGCTAACAACAAAGTGCTGAAAGCTCTCTCACCCTCCAAGCAGCGAGGTATCAAGCCAAGTGCGAAGCACGAACGGGAATGGGGCAAGATATTCCGCTCCCTCATCTGGACAGATCTAACCACGTCCGAACTCCCCAGCAAAGCATCATAAATCGATGTTAGCTGCAGATTTGCTACACACCCAGTTGTAGCATGACCTCTCTATGGGAGAAACTCACTGTTGTGAACAAGAAGAAGAATCTAGCAGAATGCTAGGGGCAAGAGCCTTCAACTTGCTGTTTATCCATCAACCACCCAGGGGAGGGATGAAAAATGAGAGATTGAAGAATAGAGAGATGTGCGATGAGAGAAAAAGTGAGAAAAGGGCTTTTTCAGAAAAACAGAGCTTGAGGGCCGAGTGATGTGAGAATCACAAATAAGAAAGGATGGGAAACCTACCCGGTGAAACAGGCTCCCTGTGCACGTCTGAGGGTTGTGTCTTTTTGTTTTATCTCGATTCTTGTTTTGGGTCGTTTCGAGTGTTACTCGATGTGTCTAGGTTGTGTGCCTTTTATTTCCTTGTTGAGTCATTTTGCTGTGGTCAGTTGTAGGCTCAATACCCTGTTGAGAATCCTTTTCTCATTTTCAAAAGAAAAATCGTTTTGTGCTCCGAGTGCCGTGCCGTTCTCCACATTTGTGCAAAACAGGATTGGTTCTTTCAAAAAGCCGCAGGGTCCACCCCCGATAAGTGTGAACAGTAGAGCAAAGGCCTATCTGAAGCTATTTAGGTTCCGGACTGCAAAGCAAAAGAAAAGAGGAAAAATTTAGAGCATCTTAGCATGTTTCAACTTTATCAAGATTCGAGACTGCATCCCAGGTGCATCTTCTCAGGCCTCGCCATTTCTCTGGAGTATGAGTGTGTCTCGACCCCAAGTGTAAGCCTGCTTCAAGTCAGAATAGCAGTCCAAGCAGCGCCAGAGGGTTTCACAGGCAGATGTTATCTCTCGCCAATTTGAATAGGGTGTGCCCTTTTGAGCTGAGTATGTTGTGAAGTCCTCTAAGAAGCAAATCAGAGGCACCGGAGTACATATTTGATGCTCCTCTATTGCATAGAATGTGAACTTTCATATACACTGTTGTTGCATGCGTGCCGTGCATCATTATGATTCATGCATAGAATATGCTTACTTTCGATTCCGCATAGAATATGCTTTACTTGTTTCATGCATAGAATATGCTTGCTTTCTGTTGCATAGAAAATGCCTCCATACTTGCATAGAAGATGCATTTTATCGCACTATCTTGTGCATTTCAAATCACTCGCGCTGTTTAGCGTATCGCACTATCTTGTGCATTTCAAATCACTCGCGCTGTTTAGCGTATCGCACTATCTTGTGCATTTCAAATCACTCGCGCTGTTTAGCGTATCGCACTATCTTGTGCATTTCAAATCACTCGCGCTGTTTAGCGTATCGCGCTGTTTAGTGCATTTCAAATCACTCGCGCTGTTTAGCGTATCGCACTATCTTGTGCATTTCAAATCAATCGCGCTATTTTGCGCACCTCAATCGCACTATTTTGTGCAATTTACGTTCGTGCTATTTTGCGCACCACCATCGCACTGTTTTGTGCAGTTTTTACAATCGCGCTATTTTGCGCACCTCAATCGCACTGTTTTGTGCAGTTTTACAATCGCGCTATTTTGCGCACCTCAATCGCACTATTTTGTGCAGTTTACATTCGCGCTATTTTGCGCATCGCACTATTTTGTGCAGTTTACATTCGCGCTATTTTGCGCACCTCAATCGCACTGTTTTGTGCAGTTATTACAATCGCGCTATTTTGCGCACCTCAATCGCACTGTTTTGTGCAGTTTTTACAATCGCGCTATTTTGCGCACCTCAATCGCACTATTTTGTGCAGTTTACATTCGCGCTATTTTGCGCATCGCACTATTTTGTGCAGTTTACATTCGCGCTATTTTGCGCACCACAATCGCACTATTTTGTGCAGTTCACCATTCGCGCTATTTTGCGCACCTCCATCGCACTGTCTTGTGCATTGCATTCATCGCGCTATTTTGTGCACCTCAATCGCATTGTCCTGTGCTTTGCATATCACATCGCACTATCTTGTGCATTTCAAATCAATCGCGCTGTTTAGCGCATCGCACTATGTTGTGCACTGTATCATTCGCACTATCTTGCGCGTCCCACCTGCACTTGTTAGTGCATTACATTTCACTCGCGCTATTTTGCGCATCGCACTATTTTGTGCACTTTACTTGCATTGTGCATGCATTTTATCGTGCTATCTTGCACATCTCACCTGCACTTGTTAGTGCGTTGCATCGCGCTATTTGGCGCACCTTACCTGTATCACACTGCTTTATGCATTCACTCGCCGACACTGCGTGTGTCACACTTTCGGAATCACATTGAATATATGTTGTTAGCATATTGTTCTTGTTGAATTTCTCTCTTTTGCAGGCACGATATTGTATGTACGGTTCATTTGAGGCTGGTGCGACCAGACGAACCGCGCAGGTATCGTATCTTCTCCGTGTGAGACGCGACGAGAATTGAATAATTCTCCGCATTCCTAACTGCATGAAATGTAGTTGTTGCTTTGCATTCTTGTTTAAAACTGTTGCATCTATTTGTCAATACTTGCCTCATTACAGCTTGCTGCATTTGCATGATCACCTGGCTCTGTGCATATCATTTGCATTTTGCCCCCTTTGCCTGAGGGCACGCCTGCAGACACACATCTCTGTTTACCTTGTATGATTGTCTAAGTCTTCGGCCTTGTCAAAAATGGGTCGTCTCTAGGCTTTGACATTCACTCCCGTCACTTCTTAACTTTCGAGTTCTGTCAAAGAGGGGTAACTGTAGACACCCCATTTTTGACCGACCTTAAGACTCAGACGTCACCGATTGAGCGCTCGGTGATGTTGCATGTTGTGCTCGTTCAGAAGTCTCAGAGTCGCGGCCGTGCGCCCCGCCTCCGGACTTCCGAACCCTCTTCTGTGCCTTGTCTCGGTTTGCGAACCAGACTCGGTTTTCTCTGTTTTCTTTCCTGAGGGGAGGGAGTGGTCTTGTAGGCTATCTCTCAGTGGCCGTGAGCTACATTTTGTGGCCGTAGGCCTTTTTGCCCATTTCGGAGCCCGGTTCCCGGTTTTCGGTTTTCGGGACCGTCAGGCCGTGTGCCTCGGTTCGGGACCGCCCAACCATCTCCGATTTCTCCGGTTTTTGGCAAGTGCCTCTGTTTTATCATACTGAGGGACACTGTGGCCTCTGGTGCCCACTTCGTGGCCGAACGCCACTTTCGGTGCCTGTAGCCGGTTTTCGGGACCCCGAACTGCGTGATTTTGGTCCCAAGCATTCATTTTGCATCGGTTTTCTCCGATTTTTGGCAGGAACCTCTGTTTTGTCATTCCGAGGGACACTGGGGTCGCAGATGCCCACTTCGCTGCTGAACACCACTTCCGGCACCTGCAGCCCGTTTTCGGGATCCCAAATTGCCCGGTTTTGGCTCCGAGCGTTCATTTCTCATTAGTTTTTGTTCAAATTTGGCAGGTACCTTTGTTTTAGCACCAGGAAGATCACTGGAGGGTGGGAGGCCAGCAATTGTTTCAGAAAACCAGTTTCGCTCCTCCGGCGCCCGTTTTTCTCACTTCCGGGCCAATGTTGAACACCCTAGGGATATTTTCTTCCAACCAAAGCTACATATCTGTGATGAGGGCACATGGGAGGACCCTAAAAAGTGGTGGTCGGCCAGTAATTGTTACTTTCATTTTTGAGCCTCTCCTTCAAGTGCAATGTTGTGACTCCTGTTCCAGAGTTGCCAAATTCCAACCATGGGGTCTTGTTCTACACACATGGGAGGACCCTAAAAAGTGGTGGTCGGCCAGTAATTCTTGTTTTCATTTTTGAGCCTCTCCTTCAAGTTGAGTGTTGTCTCTCCTGGTTCACAGTTGCCAATTTTCAACTATATGGTTGTGTTGAGGACACATGGGAGGACCCTAATCTCCTATGGTCGGCCATTAATTCAACATTTCATTTTTTGCCCTTGGCTGGCCGGCCATGGGAGGTGGCTGGCCGGCCATGAGGGGTGGCTGGCCGGCCACTTGCAGCAAAACCACCTGGCCGGCCTGCTTTCTGCTTTCCAGCCCTTTACAGCTGTCCGGATACTTTTTGAAATATCTCACCCCTCCGGGAGATATTTTGGGAGGGAAAGTTTGGATGCATTTCCCTCCCCTTTTACACCCTTTCTTGCCTATTTAAGGGGCTGGACAATTCCTTCCCTAGGGTTACAAAAATCCACCTCAAGACTCCCTCTCCCAAAACCTTCATTTCCATCTTCAAAATCCTAAAAAACTTCAAGTCCTTAGCCCATTCCTCCATCAACCCCAAGCTCCACCATCACCATTCAATTTCCAGCAACAAGGAGGGGTTCTTCAGAGGCTTAGAAGCAACTTTCATCAAGGCAAGAAGAAGCAAAAGACTTGTCTTCAAGGGTAAGTCTTTAAATCCTTTTTTCTAGCATTTTCTTCCATCAATTCTTTACCCTATTTCCTTTCTGTTTTGGGCTTTGGCCCCTACTGGTTTCAGGCTTATTTTGAGCCCCTCTACAACATTTTAGAAGGGCTCAACTTCATTTGGTGTCTCCATGATATAGTTCCTTCAATACCACTCTTTAGGCCATTAATTTGCATGCTTTATTTGCCTTTTGAGTGATCTGATTTCGAGTATACTATATACTGTGAGGGGGCTTATTTTGAGCCCTTCTTCAACATTGAAGAAGGGCTCAACCATGTTTGGCTTCTCCATCATGCACTTCCTTTGAAATTCTTCTATTTTACCGTAAAATTGCATGATTGTTTTGGCCTTTTTTTAATCTGATTTGGAGCATGAAACATACTGGTATTGTGCTTATTTTGATCCCCTCTTCAACATTGAAGAAGGGCTCACCCTGGTTTTCTTGCTCTACATATTACTTGCTTTGAATTCTTGTTCCATTCACATTTTGCATGCTTTTTTAAGCTCACCATACTTCGGATTTCAGTCTTTATCAGGCCTATAGAGTGCCTTATTTTGGTCCATTCTTCATTCTTTGTTAAGGGTCTTAGTCCATTTGATGATTGGTT
Source organism: Camellia granthamiana (assembly GCA_036172215.1). NCBI lineage: Eukaryota > Viridiplantae > Streptophyta > Magnoliopsida > Ericales > Theaceae > Camellia > Camellia granthamiana. The sequence continues at coordinate 194,618 of JAXFYN010000241.1, read as the reverse complement.
TTGGTACTTGTTTTGTAATCCTCCATATTTTCCGTAAACTTGCATGCTTGTTTAGGCCATTCTAGCTTCGGATTTCAGCCTTCATCAGGCTTAGAAAATGTATTTTTTTGGTCCATTCTTCAAGTTTTATTAAGGGTCTTAAGTTTTTTGGTCATTGCTTATGGTAACTCTCTTTATAGCCCTCTTTTGGCCCAATTTTGCATGCTATATTTAGTATATCTACATATTGAATTGGAGGCTGTCATCTATTGTAAATGTACATATTTTTGGTCCCTCTTTAGTTTTGTAGAACTGGTTTTTTGGGTTTGAGCATTGTAAATACCACTTGCTTTGTAATTCCCCTCTTTTCCCGTATTTTTGCATGCCATTGTTGCCATATCTATGCTTACAATTTAGCCATGTTTTGTATTGAAAAAATGCCTTTTTTGGGGCTGCCTTGCTACTTTTTTTGCTTTCATGTGCCAATTTTGCATGTTTAGCATAGCCGTAGGCCATTTCGGGCACTTAATATCGCATTTCGGGATGATTTCATGCATTGATTGTCATTTCGTATCATTTCGGGGCTGTTTTCCCCTTCATTTAGGCGCTGAAATTTGGTTTGCATGCTTGCATATCATTTCCCGTGCCATTTCATGCCTTCGGGCCATGCCTCGGTTTGCGTGCCCGTGGGCACGCACTTCGAGGCACCTCCGTTTTATCCGACGGCATCTGATGTGAGTGTGGCTGAGGTCCACTCATGTGAGTATAAGCCCAATTTGCATTTCCATTTCATTTTATCATCGCCTCGGTTTGCGTGCCCGTGTGCACGCATTTCGAGGCACTTTGGTTTTATCCGATTCGCATCTTACATCATGGCCTCAGTTTGCGTGCCCGCGTGCACGCTTTTCGAGGCATCTCATTTTCATCTCATTTTCCCAGTATAGTGCATACCAGGTTGTATCTTAGATTGCATTCATGAATTTTCTCGGTTTGCGTGCCCGTGTGCACGCATTTCGAGGCGCCTCATTTTCATCTCTCGGCATCTTATGTGAGTGCGGCTGAGGCCCTCTCATGTTAGTGTAAGCCCAATTTGCATTTTCCATGTCATTTGCATTGCGTATACCACCGCCTCGGTTTGCGTGCCCGGGTGCACGCATTTCGAGGCACTTCATTTTTTATCCGATGGCCTCTTATGTGGGTGTGGCTGAGGCTCTCCCATATTAGTATAAGCCCATCTTGCATTGTGTATGCCATTTTAATCCTGTTGCATTCCGTATGCCATTGCCTCGGTTTACGTGCCCGTGGGCACGCATTTCGAGACATCTCATTTTAGTCTCATTATATTCCATATTTCATGTCATCTCATGCTTGTATGTCATCGCCTCGGTTTGCGTGCCCGTGGGCACGCATTTCGAGACATCTCACTTTCATAGTGTTGTGCATGCTATATCACATGTTAGCTGCATTTCATGCATACCATGCATATTGCATCGTGTTCGGGATAGGCGTTAGCCCGGGCACGGGAAACGAGGCACGTTTCGCACCCTGAGTGACGGAACGGGTCTCAATTCCCAAGTCACCGACACTCCGGATTATCCATGATGGAGTTAGGTTTTGTTGTCGCATTCATATGCATTCATCCTATATTGAGTTGTGCAATTCAGCTCCTCGGCCATCATGCATCGAGATGCGTGATTGGTGGCACGAGGATCGAGGCATGTATATATCTGTGAAATACATTGCTATGCCCCTTTCCTGCTCTCTGTTGCAGCAAAATCCAGGATCAGCAGTCTTCCGGGACTTGGCGCGTTTTTCGAGAAACATTGCAAAACAGGGGCTAATTGGGGCATCCCAGTGGATTTCCGCCGGAGGCAGTCCAACATACAACATACGTCAGAAGCAAGGCAGTCCCTGGCTTGCATGCCAGTTTTACCGTTTTCTTATTTAAATTGTTAATTAATTAGAAATCTGTAATATTCTTTTATTCGGGCTGTATTATTCTTTCATTCGGACTGTATATTTATTCGGACCCTCTGCGCGAGGGCAATGCTGTAATAAGGGTGTGTGAGTGTGATGTATGTCTTCCAACCCCCATTTCTTTCTCCCTTTTATTTATCCGCTTACAATGGTTAGATATAGGGCATATTTCAATTAGCATACAGCATGACAGCATGTTTGCATCATTCATCTGTTTTGCACGCACCGGGCTCGGCGCATCATACAAACTGCATCTGTATTTCAATTCCAAGTTGAGTACTTGATAGCTGTTGCATCTCATATGCCATATTTAGAATAGCTGAGCCTGCTATAGTTTGCATCTTTGCATGTGTTGCATTAGGCAATTCTGTGTATTTAGGATCATGCATGATTCCTAATCAGTTTTTTGTTTTGGCTTAGAGTACTCGGTAAGTTTTATGCTTTAGCATCCTTGCATGCGTGTTAGTGTTGCCATGATAGCATGCTTACCATGAGGCTATTTGCTTATGTGATATAACTGCCTTGAATGCCTGTGGGTGGAGGTTGAGTTATTTGAATTGGGACAATGCATTGACTGTTTGTTTTAAGCCCACTAGATTGTGGCAACATCACTATTTTCTAAGCCCATCTGAGGGTGGCAAATCCGCATTTTAGCCTACCTGCGGGTAGCACCATCACACCATTTTCAAACAAACAAACATGAAATGTTTTGTTCCAATTCAGACGGCCCAGTCTATACTTGTTTGCTGCGAGCATCACATAGTAATCTAGGCTAATAACCGGAATAAGAACTCACAATGTTTTCAAAAACAGATATCATGGTTAGTAGAGGCCGGTCTTTGACCGGGCGAGCGGGGGTGCTCACGATGTGACCTTCCCCAATCGTACCCAAGTTCCCGAGCCGAGGCAACTTTGGTGATGACGGACACGTGGCCTTTGGCACCGAGTCAGGGTTTCCTAAATTTCCCATTTTAAAAATATTTAGGTGGCGACTCTGTTATCTGGCAAAGCAGTCCATGTTTGGCACTTCTTTCAAAAAATCTGTTTTTCTTCAAAACGATTTGCCAGAGTTGGACTCTTTGGTTCAGATTTAGAACCGTGGCACTAATCGAGTCCGAACTGTAGCGAGGTCCCCCGCGGGCTTGTTACACATATTTTAGATGCATTAACATTAAATATTCAATTACATGGTTCATTTACCAACATGAAAGAAAAAGTTCATAATATTGCCTTAATATATCGTGTACACTATAAATGCATGCAAACTAATTTAAATGTTCATGCTTTACATAAAAGTCCCAAAGATAAAAACTCTTTTAATTCAAAGTAGTAGTCACAATGAATCACATATTAATATACCACAAATGATTGAATGGAAAAATGTTGATTTACCTGATCAATGGGTTACTGTCAATGAAAATTACAAACATAATCAACAACAATCCTCAGAACAAGAAATCCAAGATATTCAACAATACAGTGATGGTTCTGTTCGAATTAAATTTAATCGTAGTCAATCCTCTAGACATAGTACATCTAGTGTACCTACTGAAATTGAAACTGAAGATGAAATCTTCAATACTCCATTATTTCGCAAAAACAGTCAACTTCGTCTTGGTCAAACTGCAACTAGTAAATTAAAAGGCATTGATAATACTACTTCCTCTCAAATTAGTAAACCTGTTTATTCTACACACACACATTTACCTGAAGAAGAAATTGCTTCTAATAATTCTCCCACTCAAACTGATTTTGACGAATTTACACCACCCATCAATCCTCAATTAATGACAATCAAAAAAGAATTCACTCCTAATCTTGATAAGTTACTTATTGAATTTAAATCTCTAGCAAATAGAACTCAACGACATGCTTACTATGCTCAATATACTTCTGCTCAAATGTCCAAAATTTCTAGACAATGGTATGATTTTATGATTGAATATGGTTTTGAATTACCTTTATTAGAATATGTTGATAAATATTACAAACAGCTTAAAATAATCACAAAATATAAATGGAAAACTTCTGACACTACTTCTGTTAGTTCTAGTCATCCTCCTTTAGAAAAAATACTTCTTACTCAACAAGGTTCTGAAATTCCTGCGTCACCTTTTAAGTTACCTGGTACTGATAATGAAATTAAAAAAGTTATTCAACAAAATAATTATACTAATCAATGTTTAAGTACCATTGGTAAACAATTAGACAAGATAGAAACCAATTTAGAATCTGTTCACACTACATCCATGACACAACCTCTAGAGTCACCTTTACTTAATTTACCCAGTAATCGTTCTAAACGAACTAGCTTAGTTACTAATGACCAATCTACCGTTAAAGCTATTGAAAAATTATTTACCAAATTAACTACATCTGATAATGCTTCACCCTCTAAAGATAAAGGCCTTACTGTATTAAATCAACAATTTAATAATGAAACTACTTCCACCCAATCTGACACTGATAATGACATAAATCAATTAGCTCAACAATTCCAATCCTCTCATCTTCATAAAATACATTATCCCAAAGTTAATCCTCAAACTACCAAAAATTGGTATTCTCGACCTACTCCTCCCGATCTTCAATTCGAAGAAACTAACCTTAATAATCAATTTTCTGTTTCTGCCAAAAAATTATACGAATGGAATATTGATGGCCTTAGTGAAGATCAAATTCTCCAAAAACTAAATCATTTATCTATGGTCTCCAATAGTTATCTCTCTAATTATCCGCAATACTCTCAATCCGAAATTGTTACTTTAATTACTTCTGGTTTCACTGGTATGCTTAAATCTTGGTGGGAAAAATATTTAACTGAAGAACAAAGAGAATCCATAATTTATGCTAGTCAAACCGATGAACATGGTTTACCTATTTTTGATGAAAACATTGGATGTTGCCACCCTGATGGTATTAATGCATTAATTTATACTATTGTTCGACATTTTATTGGTACTCCTACTAATGTTTATTCTCGCATACATGATCAACTTAGTAATCTTACTTGTCCAACTTTAAGTGATTTTCGATGGTATAAAGATGTATTTACCTCTCGAGTTATGCTAAGAGAAGACTACACTAAATCATTTTGGAAAGAAAAATTTATTAATGGATTACCTAGCTTATTTGCTCACAAAATTAGAGATGTACTTAGCCAACCTACTGGTGTTATTGAATATGATAATTTAACTTATGGTGATATAATTAGCACTATTCAAAAAGAAGGATTAAAAATGTGTATTGATCTTAAACTTAGTCAAAAAGCCACTAAAGATAAACATAAAGCTAAATATGAATTAAGAAATTTCTGTGAGCAATATGGATTACCTCCTGCAGCACCCTCTCATAGGAAATCACATAAATATTCTAAGCATAAAAATAAATCCAAATATTATAATAAATACAAAAAGCCTTATTCACCTTCCAAATCCAACGATAAATTCTATACCAAACCCAAAAAGAAACATTATAAATCTAAATCACATCCGAAATAAAAATCTAATAAAGATATTACCTGTTATAATTGTGGTCAAAAAGGTCATTATGCTAATAAATGTAAAGAAAAACACAAACTAAAAGATAGAGTTAACCAACTTCAAATTAATGAAGAATCCAAAATTCAGTTATTTGAAATCTTTCAATTAAATCAATCTGATCATGATTCCTCTTCTGTTCCTCCATCTACATCTAATTCTCCTTCGAATAGTGATAATTCTGATTCAGATAATCAAATTACCTTAGGATGTAATGATGTTTGTTGTAAACCAGTCAAACAAATTTCTGTTCTTACCAAACATACTCAAGAAGAATCTGCTTGAATTGATTTGATTAGTAAATTAGATGATCCAAATATAAAACAACAATATATTGATAAATTAAAATCTTTACTAATCCATTCAGATAATAAACCTAAGATTACCAAACCTATTATTAGCTTATCCAAAACTTTGGAAAAATTTAAAAATAGAACTAAAGAAATTACACTTCAAGATTTACAATCTGAAATCAACCAAATTAAACAAACTATCCATGACCTTCAGAATAAAGATAAAAAATTAGAAGATGAAATTATCACTTTAACACTTAATCAAAGTTTAACTAATTTTCAATCTAATCCACATACATCACCTCATGAATCTGAACATAATTCTGACCCTAATTCTGATCATACTAATCCAACCACACTTATATTTGATAATCGACCTACTAACCTTGAAGACAAACGATAAAACTTACTCAATAAAATCTATATGCAAAAATGGTATTCAAAAATTAAAATTGTTGTCGAAGATTTTGAATTAGAGTTAGTTGCTTTAATTGATACCGGTGCTGATTTGAATTGTATTCAAGAAGGATTATTTCCTACTAAATATTATGAAAAATGTCAAGAGAAATTAACCTCTGCTAATGGTAGTAAAATGCATATTAAGTATAAATTACCCAAAGTCAATGTTTGCCAAAATAATGTTTGTTTTAAAACCACATTTGTTTTGGTCAAGAATATGACGAATAGAATCATTTTAGGCACACCATTTATATCTTTGTTATATCCATTACTACTACTAGTGAAGGCATAACTACCCATGTTTTAGGACAACCTGTTACATTTAAATTTTTATTTCCACCTGAAATGTTAGAATTAAATCAATTAAAAGATTGTTCTATTTCTCACACAATTTATAGATTAACCAGACATTTGAATTTTCTTAAAGAAGAAATTAATTATAAACGAATTGATCAACAATTAACCAATCCAATTCTTATTTCTCAAATTAATGAATTTAAATTAAAACTTGAATCAACTGTTTGTTCATCTTTACCTACTGCATTTTGGCATAGGAAAAAGCATGTAGTTACTTTACCATATATTAAGGATTTTAATGAAAAACAAATTCCTACTAAATCTAGACCTATTCAAATGAATCATGAATTGTTAGAAATGTGTAAAAAAGAAATTAATGAATTATTAAAAAATAAGATTATTAGTCCTAGTAAATCACCCTAGTCTTCTCCTGCTTTTTATGTTAATAAAAATGCTGAATTAGAAAGAGGTGTCCCTCGCTTAATTATAAATTACAAACCATTAAATGCTGTTTTAGAATGGATTCGATATCCTATTCCCAATAAAAAGGATTTAATTAAACGACTTAGCCAAGCTATCATTTTTAGTAAATTTGATTTAAAAAGTGATTTTTGGCAAATTCAAATTCATCCAAAAGATCGATACAAAACTGCTTTTAATACACCTTTTGGTCAATATGAATGGAATGTCATGCCATTTGGTTTAAAAAATGCCCCTAGTGAATTTCAACATATCATGAATGACATATTCAACCCCTTTAGTCATTTCTCTATTGTTTACATTGATGACATATTAATTTTCTCCAAATCCATCAGTGAACATTGGAAACATTTAACTGCATTCTTTTACACTATTAAGAGTCATGGTTTAGTTATATCAGCTCCTAAAATTAAATTGTTCCAAACTAAAGTTAGGTTTTTAGGATATGATATTCACCAAAATACTATTCTCCCCATTAGTCGATCTATTGAATTTGCTTCCAAATTTCCTAATGAAATTCTTGATAAAACCCAATTACAAAGGTTCTTAGGTTCCTTAATTACATTGCTGAGTTCTATAAAGACCTTAAGAAAATCTGTCAACCTTTGTTTGATAGGTTAAAGGATAATCCTCCTCCTTGGTCTCCTGCTCACACTGCCATTGTTCAACAAATTAAACACTATGTTAAGACTCTTCCTTGTCTTGGTATTCCTACTGAGAATCCATTCAAAATTATTCAAACTGATGCTTCTGATATAGGTTATGGTGGTATTCTTCTTCAAAAAATCACTCCTCAATCTTCTGAACAAATTGTTCGTTATCATTCTGGTGTCTGGAATAAAGCACAATTAAATTATAGTACTATTAAAAAAGAAATTTTGTCTACTGTTTTGTGCATTCAAAAATTTCAAGATGATATTTTAAATCAAAAATTTTTACTTCGAGTTGATTGCAAATCTGCTAAATATGTTTTGGAAAAAGATGTTCAAAATCTTGCTAGTAAGCAAATTTTTGCCTGTTGGCAATCTATTTTAAGTATTTTTGATTTTGATATTACCTATATACCTGGTTGTCAAAATTCCCTTCCTGATTTTCTCACCCGGGAATTTTTACAGGGGGGTAAGGGATGAGTGCAGCTCCACATATTCCATATTTAAAAACCCAAATTACCCATTACCAAACCTTGATTAAACAAGTCAACCACCGAATTAATCGCCTTAAATCAACCAAACCCACTACCAAGAGAGCCCACTACATCATTCACCAACAGATTCAAGCCCGTCGTATTTTACGACATGATTATTACAACAATTTACATTATTTCCAAAATTATCTAGATCTTCTTTCTGGTTGTTAATCTTTGCTACTAATTATTGTTTCTTATTTCAACAGATGTCTCGTCCAAGACCTCCTTCCAAGGCTTTGGTCCCATCCTCCAGTAAACCTAATCAACTCATTGTCCCTCCTCCTTTGGAGTCAATCACCCAATCTCATTCACTTGACATGGTTAACCGATATCGAACTCTTGGTAATATTTATCGACCTGATTACTCATCTGCATTGGCTTTAGATCCTTTTGCCTCTAGCCAATCAGTTTCAGTTACTCCATTCCCAATCAACCCAGTCAGACCATCCCGAACCGAGTACACCAAATCACATGTTACTAACTTGTTCTACAAAGAACCCAGTCACCCAAAGAATCAAACCATCAATGAAATTGCTAAATTCCATTTCGGCTCTGGATGCCATTTCATCCTCTCACATCCAGAGAAAACACTCTCATATTACAAAGACATTCTGCTCCATCACCATTCAATTTTGATCAAACCAATCCAAGATCGAACCTATGCTTACAAGATCCTGTATCATTCAATTTATATTCACAACATTGTTTCCTTAGCTGAATGGGGTCCCCCTAATCAGCTTCGTGATTTACCTGGTCACTCCATTCAATATAATTACCATGATTATGTTGATGCTTGGTTCAAGATCTTCTTGTACCAAAATGAAACTTTCAGTCATTCTTGATTCATTTCCTTTGATCAAAAATTCAAATCTGAAATACCTACCTGGTTTCTGAGATGGTGGACTCACTATGGTGCCATTTCCGACATCCTTCCTAGTGATCTCAGTGAAATAATTAATTATTTTGCCTCTGTTTACCCATTCACTACTCATCAAAGACAATTTCCATTATTGCTAATTTTTATATCCAAGTATAAAATTCCATGGATATTTAAATGGTATTATGGGATTGATGATAACATAATCACTCGTCACCACACAGTCAAATGGTGGGCTAAGTACAATGTGCCCAGAATTCTTGAAATTGTTCAAGAGGAATTCCCCCTCGATCAATGTGCTCCAACTCCCGCTATTGCTCAAAACCAGCAGAACCCAACTGCTGCAATCAGCCAAGGAAGTCAACCCAGCCTTCCTCCAATCAACCTTGGAAGCCCCTCATCTAGTGGTTCCAAGCCCAAGTCAAGCAAGCCCATTGGTAAATCCAAGTCCAAAGTTGTTACTGTTCAGTCGGCCCAATCAAAGTCCAAATCAAAATCCAAGGTGGAGGCAAAGCCCATTTCACCTCCTACTCAGCCCAAAGTCAAATCCAAGATTAAGCCCAAGTCATCCAGAGAAGAAATGCTCCAGTTAGCCCGCCAACTTGTGGACCAAGCTCAGGCCCAATCCACCGATTCAGACGGTTCAGACGGAGGTTCAAAAAGTGTACACTCTTCTGAAGAATCAACTAATCAATTTTCTGGTCCAGAGTTTCAAGATGCTCAGTACCCATTTGCCTGATCAACATAGGATTCCCTATAAATACAAATTAGCTTCAATCAATACTCTCTTGAGAAAAGCTGTTAATTTGTATCTATATTGATTCCTATATTCACGTGTTCCACCGAAAGTGATGAATAGTAAAAGTTACTGTTCACTTTCACTATTCATCCAGTCAACTTTTGTCTAAAGATGATCAACTGTTCACCCGTGTTTCTACTCCACCGAAAGCATCCGACAACATCTTCTTTGCCCCATGCGCTGCCAGTTGCTTTCATCAATCAAAGAAGTCACAAGATTACTGTATTTTCCTTTAGTCACATGATTACTGTATTTTCCTTTTTTATATATTGTAATCAATTAGAACCCATTCGGGGACTTCAAAATTTTTTGGAAATTTATATTCTGAAAAACCAGAGAGCTCTGCAAAATAGAATAATAAAATTAAAAGATATATTGATGTGACATTTTAATAAAAAAGAAAAAAAAAAGAGATATGTGCCATTCAGGAGAGAGAAAATTGAAAGCAAACATTATTTATAATAATATATCTATTTATTTATCTATATTATTATTAAACCGAACAGTTCACTTAGTGTCCATGAACTTTCTTCTCTCATTTTGTCAAGTAAGCTTTTCTTCTTGCACTAAGTGTCAATTTCTTCATCTAACAGGAAAAAAATAAAAAATAGTAATTAAAAGAAGGAAATTAGATTTGAACCTTAAAACTATTCTCTTAAGGCTTCTTTTGGGAATAGATTATTTAGTAATTTTTTGACTTTTTAGCTAAAATATGAGTTAAAAAAAACTAATACGTTTGGAATGATTTTTTAGTTTTTTACGGAAAAATGTGCAAAAAGTAAAGAAAAAAAAAGAATATTTGACTTTTTAGTATAGGTTATTGACTTTTTGATTTTGTTTTAATGACTTTTTAACTTTTAGGTTAAAAAGTGATGTTACCAAACGAGACCTTAATAAAGAACATTTCCATCACTTAAATAACATAGAAAATACATTATAATTTTAAAATTAAAATTTATATTTTAATATATATGATATGATATGATTAGAGAGAACGAAATGAGCTTCTTTTGCTTCTTCTACAAGCTGCAGGACAGTGAAGTCTCTGTGCTCGTACAACTTTATTTTTGTAGAACACCCTTTATATATTTATATGTTACTTTCCTGTTCATTGAACAAAATAAGAGTAAACTATGAGAGAAAATTTATGCTACTTGTGAATTCAAATGTATTGTTGATGTATGTAAGGATTGTTTGAAATCATATTGAAGTAGTATATATCCACCTCGATGTTTTATAGTGTATGAGTTTGATGAATTGTTATATTTGAAATTTTCAGAAGCTTGAATTCATGTCGCAAGTAACTGCATTGTCTTATCACTGTCTTAAAGGAGAACACCAGTGTGGTTTCTCTATATTTTTGTACACCAGATAATACATAGCCATATTCACATATTACAACACTTAGATTTCTTTATGGCCACGTTTGTTTGGCTCCATAGAATAGAGGACATTAAGAGCATAGTGGGATTAAGTTAGGAGATTATTAGTGCGATAGTATTAGGTTAGAAATGTAAAATAAAGAGTGTGTGTTTGTACACCACCAGATAAGTAATACTATGAATAGTATTAATATATAAAATTAATATTTTTTAAGTTTTAGTATTTTTTTAATATTATAATTATATTTTTATTCTAAAAAATATATAATTTTTGCTTAAAAATCATTTAAAATTTCACTAAACCCTTTACTCAATTTCTAATTCCAACCCTCCCATGGCTTTATTAGTCCTACTACATGGGGGAATTACTAGTCCAAAAGAATAGTTAATCTCCTCACTCATGTCCCCAACCAAACCCTCTTTAAGTAAGTTTCACGGACTATTAATCCAATCTCTCCTTCCAAAAAGCCAAATAAACATAGCCTATGTATCTTCTCATTGGGCATGGTTTGAGAAGAGAGGTCTGAGCTTTTTTAGCCACTACCAGACAAAAAAAGCTAATTTAGCCACTATCCGACAAAACCAAGCAACAAGGCATTCACGTGAACACACACAACCCAGCCTAGAGTGATTTTACCAAACTACCCCCTTCCACTTATGCTTCATCACAGCATAACTGCCTCACTATACACACACAACACCTACGCTTGGTTAGGGCACACACGTGTGGTTCACGCTGAAGCCAAGGAGGAGAGTTGGCGACGCTGAACAGCGATTACAGCTCGCCAACCTTGCCAAACCCGATTGCCACTAGGGTACACATCTGCGCCGTCGAAGAAGACTTGCGGAGCTTGCTAAAGTCGAACGCCACCGGACGGCAAATCTGCAGCGTCGAAGAATAGCTCACCGTCTATAAAACCCACCCATCGTCAGGTATATTGGGCTTTTTGTTTTGTTTTGATTTTTTTGTTCGTAAATCCGTCCTGACCTCACCGATCTGTTCTGTTCATCCGTGAAATCCTTGTGTGTTATTACAAATTTGCCTCGTTGGTTTGTCTTTGTTGATTGGGGCTCTTGGAAACCCACTGCAATGGGTTGTAACATTATGGCCAAAACCGAATTTAAATGTATGCAATTTGTTTTTGTAACTCCAATTGCTGTTAATGAAATGCAGGGTTTGAGTGTGAAACAAAATTTTCGGTCAAAAAGTTGAATTTTTTTTTTTTTTTTGAAACTGAAGATCTGTTAATATATTTGTCTCCAATTCTTTGTTGAGGTTCTGTGAGATGAAGTGGTTTTTTCTTGGGTTTTTCGATTTTTTTTTTTTTTAACTGAGGGTCTGTTTCACACTATTGCTGGTAATGACATACAGGGTATGATTGATTCAAACAAGTGTTTATTTGAAAGGCTCATGTTTTTTTTTTTTTTTGTCAAACTGCAGATCTGTTCATATATTTGTCTCCAATTTAGTTTTGTATAAGTTCTGTGAGATGAAGTTTTTTTTTTTTTGGTATGTCGATTTTTTTTTTTTAATTTTTTTTTTGTTCAACTGAGGTTCTGTTTCACACGTTCAAACAAATACGTGGATGTAAACTGAGGTTCTGTGAGATGGAATAAATGGTTTCTATGTTCCTATGCTCATGAAAAATTACAACAGATAGTCCATTGGCCCTCTGAAAATGAAGGAACAAGAAAAAGGAACAAAACGCATGCACGTATTTTTCCTTTTACATTTAACCCTTTCACCCCACTGCAACAAGAATTTAAAAAAAAAAATTATATCTTTTCCGAAAATATAGTTGTTGGCCAAAAATTATTATGTTCCCTCAATTGTAAGGAACAACACATGGATGTCAATTACAACATGTCATATTTACTATCTGAAATTAGGTTATTTGTAATTTGCAAATTAGAGAATTTCACAATACAATTCAAGTTGAGCGTGTTTGTATAAATATCAATTCATGTTGTTTGTAAAATAGAGATTGTCATATATTTAGGTGTTGTAAAATATAGAATTTGACAATCCATGTTATCTTGCTTAATTGGGAATTGGTAACACATGGAATTTAGTTTCTAAACTAGAGGAATTAATTCATGTTCAAGGTTATTTTAAATCTGAATTTCTTTGTTTACTTCGACGGATAGACCAAATTAATATGAATTGTAGATTACTTCATAACTGGAAAGCATGAAACGTGCTCATTCAAAAAAAAAAAATTAATAGCAAAACAATGAAATTTCACATTCGGAGATATTTGTAATGGACATCTTACTTTTTGCCTATTGTAAAAGGCTAGTTTTAATTAACCATGAAATGGACATTCCTAAATGTCAAACAAGTTGATACTTTAGCATAAATTGTGACTAATGTGCCACCTACATGTTACCATTAGTGTTTCACCCGATTAGCAAGCATAGCATGGCTTTGTTTACCTCTACCGCAACTTCTAGTACATGGCCCCATCGGATATGTGCATGTGGGTATGGCCACTGTATTGTTAAGATATCTAGATCGACCAAAAATCCAGCCCCGCCCTGTGGTGAGTGTCCAATCCATTAACGGTCATAACCTAGTTTAATGCCGAACTAATTGACTAATAAATGCCTTATTTTGACTCGTCAGCCTTGTGTCAGTTGGATTTGTTGGTGCGAAGGACCAATCAGACAGAGCACGGATTTTGCCGCATCAAGTAATGACATTGTCATGCATGTAATGCCCAACTTTTTATTACTCGAAACCATTACCAGATTCATTAATTTAATTCAATTTTAGAGATAACATGCGGAAAACTCTTTACATCAACGAGTAAGAATAGATAAAGATTCTCTCATTCGAATGCAAATTAAATGCAACATGAGCATAACTAATTAAATTATCCGTAGGCTTACATCTTTAAAAGTAAAAGAAAGGGGTTAACCCTTTTACAACAATGGCATTCCGCCCACAATTAAAAGGCCCCGTGGCCAATAGGTAAAGAAGATCCTTGACCTTGAAACACTTCTCAATGTTCACCTGAAAAAGGATTAGCAACGTGTGATGAACATAAAGTCCAGTAGGGATCTCAATATGATCCTAAGCAATAACAACTTACAGATAGCTATGATCATGAATGCTTAATCTCATACTATAATAATAATGATGATGGTTTATACAGAAATATACATATATAAGAACTTTTCTCAAAATCATTCATTCTATTCACTAATATAAGCAATTCGCTTTTCTTTTTTCTTGTTACCTTTTTTCAAAATTCATATGACAATAACAAATTCTAGAAAGCAATTTCACCAAGCCCATTACGTTTCGTCTCACTTTTCGGACTTGCACCTGATTTACCTTTTCAAAACATGTTCACAAGTATCCAGTATCCTTCACATTATTTACAATCTCAATATAGTATTTACGTCCGTTTCCAACACATTCATATCTATACATGCATACCTTTAGTACAAAAGGAAACAACAAGCAACCAACAAGTATCTAATCAACAAATGAGACAACTCGGCCTTCCAAAACTATAACCATCATAACCTATAACGTACCTAGATACACTGAGACGATATTAATAAATAAGTTCTGCTTTACCTGCCTTAAGTACGGTAAGCCAAGGATACACCTTTCCACAATGAGATGCCAATTTACCATACACAAGCTGGAAGGTAGTGGTATCTCTGCCAAGTTCTCCAGGCATTAGCTGGAAAGTACTGGTACCCCTCATTCTAAGCGAGGTATACGTTACCAATCATTACAACATGACAAGGTACGACCAACAACTGTAATGCATACACATACTATTCAACAAATTACAACCAACACAAGTGTAATGCATACAGAACAATTCAACACAACAATGTCATTCTCCACCGATGACCAATGACAAAACCTCTAAATGTATGTATTCAACACACGTATTATAATAATTCAAGTCTCGTGAGATTTTAAATCCAACAACAACAATAGTAAGATAACTAAGGACAAAACCTCCAAATGTATGTATTCAACACACGTATTATAATAATTCAACTCTCATGTTAATTTCTGAAATTCACATAGTGTTATCATTTCATCATTCCATTTCAAAAAAAATCAATTCTCTTATTTTCCATGTTAACATACTCCACCCCTTTATCCCAATCCATTCTTTTTATTTCACAAAAACTAACTCCATGGATATCAAAGCCATAATCCAACTCAATTTAATATGTTCAATCCAAAATAATTTCAATGCCATAGTTAATTCTCCCTTTTAGCTATTAACACATTTACACAACCCATAATAACAATTCACCAACATTATTCAACTTTACCCATTTTTAATTCACCATGTCAAAACATTAAATTATGGCTTTTTCTTCTTTTAACATAAACATGCTAGATTACTCCCCAATTAATCCAAACAACCATCAATTGAACAATCTCATTCCCAAATAACAAACCCTAGGTTCTCTCTCATGACTTTCAAAGAAATCCACAATGGATATGATTTTAATGCAATACAAATCTACCACATATCTATCTATAGATGAGGTACTGAAAAGGAACAAGGAAATCCCTACCTCAAAAGTGGAAGCCCAAAGAAGATGAAGAAGGACTCCAAAAATGCCCAATCTCGGTTTTGTTCAGATCAAGAGGAAGCCCACAAGGTGCGCTAACTCTTTAACAAAGAGAGTAGGGTAATGAGGTTCTTAGATCAAGGGGTATTTGTAGAGAGAGAGTTTTTAGAGAGAGAGATAGCCGGATTAGGGTTTGGAGCAAAAAAGAAATCAAAAACTGATGTAAAATCACGCTGCTGCGAACTGATATATATGGGGCTTGCTTGAGCGAAGGAGTCGTCGCTCAAGCGACCAGACACAAAAGAACCTCACTCAAGTGCAAGAAGCGTCGCTTGAGTGAACAATGCAAAGCTTCAGGTCTGCAATGCAGAAGCATGCTCGAGCGCAAGAATTTTCGTTCGAGCGAAGGAACACATACCACAAGGCTCGCTCGAGTGCAAGAAAGCTCGCTCGAGTGAAGGACACCAACCTTCAAGTCTCACAGAGATGCAGACGCACGCTCGAGCGCAAGAGTTCTCGCTCGAGTGAAGAGACACACCACACAAAGCTCGCTCGAGCGCAAGAAATCTCGCTCGAGCGAAAAAGCCAAATCCTAGGCAACAACCTTTTGTTCCAAACTTACCCAACATATCCCACAACTCAAATACAAAGAATAAAGGATGGAAATAAGGTATAGACAACGACATACAACCACGGAACCCGAGTCCGTAAATACAATAAATGACGAAGACAAATCAGGATCGCTATAATGTATTTGCGGGATGATGTCATACACATTCAACAGTCATTGCGTCTCCTTAAAACAATTGTTTCTGTGCTATGCGTTGTCGTTGTCATTTTGTTATTGCGTATGTAAGGAAACTTAGAATGTTGTTAGGAATATCGACAGCGACAACTAACTTTGTCTTGCTTTAACTTACTTGTTTGGGGGACACATTAATGACTACTTGTATTTATTTTTTGTATATGTATGTTACAATTCGTACGTTGCGTGCTACTTTTATGTGATTGTAATGCTATGGTAATTATTGTGCAATGGTATGCTGTACAATTTAGCATCCACTTTCTTTGTTTATTATGAAATGTCCAACAACTTCTTGTAAGTTGGTTGTTTCATTTCATATTTCTCTGTTAGCAATTACTTTTTCTCGTATTTGTTTAGTAAACATTTCACCTATAGCATATACTGAAGGGTTGTTATTTTCAATGTCAAATTTTGTAGATAAACAAGGCCTGTGCGAAGTTCAGGGAAAAAATATTAGAACATCGCGACTTGATGGAGACGGTCTTTATAGGGGCGTCAGCTACTGGTAAGCACCATTGGACCCCAGGGAAGAAAGTTCAAGAAGCTGACGACGTCTCCTCCAATTCTGTGGACAGTCTGGGTGCGCAACCATTTGTTGATCCAATACCTACACGCGCAGTGGACATCGATTCAGATTCTTCACTCGAACTTGTGCCCACTGCTAACGGCAAAAAGAAACGGACGTCGTCAACAACTTGTGGCAAGTCGAAGAAGGCCACAAGTGAAGCATCCGTTATTGCAGAAAGCATGAACAATCTGACAAACGTCGTGTGTACCCAGAATCAGCAAGTTACTGTCAGGCACCTCACAGGTAACGAATCACTTTACACAATTTCGAAGTGCATGCACCGGTTGAGGAACATTCCTGCCTTTCTCGGTACGTCTCTATTTCAATATGCCTCGACATTGATGGATAATACAGATTACCATGAGGTGATGATGTGCCAGCCTGATGACGATCACATTATCAACTAGCTTACATAAAAGCGGCTGTAGTGTAGTGCGGGGGCGCCGTTTGCGAACCTGTTCGGGCCTCGGCGGATTTGATATAGTGGTGGCATGATGAAGATGGAATCCCAGTATCTAGCTTTGAAAAAACTTTTACTTTTGTTTGTGTTGGACGTGTAAGAAACAGGATGGTTGTGCGTTGTGCATTTTTTTTTTTTTGGTTAAATATTTTCCCCAGTTTGGTGAAAAAATATTTGCAAGTTTGGCTATGTTTTTCACAAATTACTCATGCATTTGTGTGTTACTCTGCGGATGGAACATGATGGTTGTCTTTTATATTTCTTATGGGAATTACATCCATAATGGTGGGCTGCTATATTTTACCTATTTATTGATATATTTAGGTGTTTGTTGGTATAAATAATGTTTCTGTACCTGTAGTTGTCTTCATACTGCAAATGACTTATGGTGGAAAAGTCTAGTTTCCATCCATGTGTGCAATAGGTAATTACAATTTTTTATTACCTTTAACTAACTGCATCACGTCTAAACTGATTCAAACTGTCCCACTATTGAAGGTTTTGCTTGAATTGACGTAATGAATCCCAGGGATGGAAGTAACAATCAGGAATTAACCGAAATGCTTAAGCAAATGGCTATACAGCTACAACAACAAAACAATTGGACATTTGTACAAGCATGCCAGTATGTGTAATAGTGTGTAGACGTCCCCAAACGTCCCGGGAGGGAATCCCGTTTTCTTCATTTGGGCTCACTACAGTTCATGACTCAAAGCCACGGTCCTGTATCTAATCTCGCAGAGTGCAATGCAAAACCGATGAATCATCAAAGAGTCCAAATCCGGCAAATGGTTTTTGAAAACAGATTTTTTTGAAAGAAGTGCCAAACATGGACTGCTTTGCCAAATACAGAGTCGCTACCTAAATATTTTATTTTGGGAAATTTAGGAAACCCTGACTCGTTGCCTAAGGCCACGTGTCTGTCATCACCAAAGTTGTCTCGGCTCGGGAACTTGGGTACGATTGGGGAAGGTCACTTCGTGAGCACCCCCGCTCGCTCGATCAAAGATTGGCCTCTATTAACCATGATATCGAGTTTTGAAAACATTATGTGCTCTTATTCCGGTTATTAGCCTAGATTTACTATGTGATGCGCACAGCATACAAGTATAGACTGAGTCGCCTGAATTGGAACAAAACATTTCATGTTTGTTTATTTTGAAAACGGTTTGATGGTGCTACTCGCAAGTAGGCTAAGACGTGGATTTGCCACCCTCGGATGGGCTTAGAAAACATGATTTTGCCACTCTCAAGTGGGCTTAAAACTCGCAGTCGATGAATTGTTCCAATCAGATAATCTAACCTTCACCCACAGGCATTCAGGTAGGTATATCACATAAGCAGTTAGCCTTATGGTAAACATGCTATCATGGTAGTCACTCACACGCATGCAAGGATGCTAAATCATAAACACTTACCGAGTACTCCGAGCCAAAACAGAAACTAGTTAGTAATCAATGCATGATTCTAGTTCATATTAAGATGGCTAATGCAACATATACAGGCATGCAACTATAATAGGCTCGGCTATTCTAAGAATGGCATATGAGATACTACAGCTAACACGTATTCAACTTGAAATTGAAATACCATACAGTTAGTATGATGCGCCGAGCCTGGTGCATGCAAGACAGATGAATGGATGCAAACATGCGAGTATAAGTATGCTAATTGAAACATACCCTAAACTACCCATCATAAGCTGGTAAATAAAAGGGAGAAAGACGTGGGGTTGGAAGACATACATCACACACACGCACACTTATTACAATTTTGCCCTCGCTCGGAGGGTCCGAATAAATAACACAGTCCGAATGAATAATTACAGTCCGAATAAATAATTAAATATTACAAAACCCTAATTAATCAACAAATTAACTAGGAAAGCAAGTAAATTAGCATGCAAGCTAAATGGACCGTCTCAGCTCTGTTTCGAATGATAAAGGATGCATGCATGCATGAGCTGCCTCGTCGGGAAATTCCTCACGATGTCCGGATTCGCCTCTGTTTGCAATTAATCCCGGAATGCTGCAAAGCTCTAGAAGGCTACTGATTTCTGATCTGCTGCAACAGAGAGCAAGAAAGGGGCATGGCAAAGTATTTTCACGTATGTATGCACACCTCGATCGTCGTGCCACCAATCACGCATCCCGATGCATGATGGCCGAGGAGTCGAATTGCACGACTCGATGTGAAATGAATGCACGTGACAACACAACAAGGCCTAGACTCCATCATGGATAATCCGGAGTGTCAGCGACCGGGAATTGAGACACGTTTCATCACTTTGAGTACGAAACATCCTTCGTTTCCCGTGTTTGGACTAAATCCTACTCCAAACACAATGCAATATGCATGGCATACACAATGCGACTAATATGCAACCTAGCATACGCAATGCTATGAACTACAATGGCATACACAATGCACATACGAAGGCTATCATGCGCACATAAAGACTATTAATGATATGATCAAAGCATACACAATGCAATGGCCAAACACGTAACGATCATGAACTAAATGGCATGCTCAATGTAAGATGGACTTACACCAATATGAGTGGACCTCAGCCACACTCAAGTCAGTGGCCATATGATGGAAATGAGACGACCGAAACACATGCAAACATGCACGGATGCAAAGGACCGATCCTAAGGCATAACATGCAACTCTAACTAAGCATGGCAGATGATGAAGTATGGCATAGAATGACACATGATACAGCTTTGAAATGGCACAAAAGATGGTCCCGAAACATGCAAATATGTCACACAATACATCCTAGGGGGCCCGGGTACCGAAACTAGTGAAGTGCGCTACACTAGAGGTACCCAAAGCAATGCACTAATGACAAAACCAACCCCAAACAGACCCTAGGCAGGTCTGAAACAGTGGGGAAATGGCCTAAAATGATGGCTCGGAATGCAAAGAAATGGAGCTCATTCAATGGCTGAAGACAAGGCATTCATGCACAACTCTCAAGCACACTTAAGGAGTATAAAACATGGTAATATGGCATTGACACAAGCTCTAAAATATGATGCAAAATGACCCCAAAGCATGGAAACACCTCAGTATATGCATGCAATAGACCTTAAATCTTAAAGCTAGGCAAGTGTATTGAACTACAAGCATGCAAAACAAACATCATTCGGCCATGAGACCCAAAAATAGAGCTAAGGCAGTCCAAAATATGCACAAAGTCAGTTCAAGGCATAGACAAAAAGTGCTAACATGAAGGGTCAACAAAGCATGCAAAGAAAGTTAGTGAACCATGAGTTGTACTACAACTATATGAAGCTTATGAGAGCTCATCAAACCAGCCAAAAATAGAAGTATGCCATGCCAAAATATGCCCAAAAACCCACTGAAACTTAGTCAATGCATGCAAGAATGATAGGCTCTTTTGGAGGGCTATGCAAGGGGTTGTTCTACACATATAAAATAGACATGCAAAATAGTAAAACAACCTCTAGATAGAGGTTCTGAGGGTCCTAAAACCCACCAAAAATGGCCTGAAATGAAGCTAGGAAGCATGCAAATAAAAGCCCCTTTGATAGGCCTTGAATAGGATTGTTCTACACATGCATAATAGACATTCAAAATGGCCAAAAGGGCTCTGGACAGAGCTTATACAAGCCTTAAAACTCACCAAATAGGGCCTAAAACATGTAAAATGGAGCTCCTTTGGAAGGCCAACGAAGCTAGTAAAGAAAACAAGTGGTGAGAGGGTCACCCCTCTCTGATTTTAGGGTTCAAAAATACATATTGGCCACTGAAAATCCACTGGATTTCAGTGGCCAAAAGGCCAAACCAAGGCCAATACAAATGCTCTAATGCATAGCCCTAAACATGAGGAAATGAAGCATGCAAAGGGGAAAATGACCCCAAACAGAAAAATGACCTTGATCAAACTTAAAGAGGAGCTCAAAAAAAAACTTTTTTCAATTTATGTCGAAGTCCAAAAATGCTTGCAAATAGGGCTAAACAATGAAGCAAAACAATGTCAAAATGGAGGAAATAGAGACTTACCCTTGTAGAGAAGACCTCCAGCAACTTTTGGACCAAGATGATGAGCCTTCAACCTCTGCAAATCAGTTCCAAGGTGCTTGGATGGATGGTGGAGGTGTTGTGCTAGGAGGTGTAGTGTAATGGATGCAAGAACAATGGAGTTTGGGGCTTGAAGTAGAGAGCTATGGAGGGAAGTGTGTATGCCTTCACCAAAATGATCAACCCTTGCAAATGGAGAGGAGACCCTCTCTTATAGAGAAGAGAGGCCAAAGCTTCTCTTGGAAGCTTCAAATATCCTCCATACACGTGTATGGAGGATCACTTCTGAGGCTTCTAGCTGGTACAGTTGTATTGCACTCAGGGAGACAAAAAAGGAGATGGATGGCCGACCAGTTCAAGTGGTTGGCCGGCCACTTGCCCTAGTCGGCTGACTAGGGTTCAAAAAGGTCAAGAAGAAAAGCTGGTCGGCCTACCTCGAAGGGTGGCCTCCCAGGTGAATGCAATACAGTGGTGGTATGGGAGACTAGAAAAAGTGACCCGGGAGAGAGGAAAACCAGCTTTCTAGCAAGGTTCAAAAGGGTCAGAAAGAAAAGCTGGTCGGCCTACCCATATTGGTGGCCTCCCAAATGAGTGCTACACAATGGTGGTATGGGAGACCCGAAATTGTGGCCCAAAAGTGAAGGAGACCACCTGCCTGCCAAGAAAATCGGGCGGCGAAGAGAAAGGTGGTCTCCAAGAAGAATTGCTGGTCTCCCACCCCCGTACCACCTTCCTAACAATGAAACTAGGGTCCGCACCAAAAATGAACCAAGACGGATGCAAAACGAGGGTTCGGGGGCCAAAACGCACAGCTGGGGGCCCCGAAAACTAACTATTAAGCACCAGAGGTGGCGTACGACCACGAAGGTGGTCTCCCGGGCCACAGTGTCCCTCTAAGGAGAGGAAACAAGGTGTGTGCCAAAAACCGGAGCAAACGGAGGTAGTTAAGCAGTCCCGAACCGAGGCACACGGCCGACGGCTCCGAAAATCGGAAACTGGCCTCCAAACGGGATGAATGGCCTACGACCACGAAACGTAGCCTACGGCCACTGAGAGATGGTCTACGAGACCTCTCCCTCCCTTCAGGAAGAGAAAACAGAGAAAACAGGACTTGGTTTGCAAACCGAGGCAAGGCACGAAAAGGTTCCGAAGCCCGGAGGCAAGGCTCTCAGCCGAGACTTTGCAATCTCAGAACGAGCACAATATGCAACATCACCGAGCGCTCAGTTGGTGACGTCTGAGTCTTAAGGTCGGTCAAAAATGGGGTGTCTACAGAGTGGTTTGAAAAACACATGTCAAAAACACCATGTCGCACTTCAATTTTGACCGGGCATGCATGGATAACCAAACTATATGCAGCCCATGTGGGTTGATTCCAGGAAAATGTGTGCATGTCAGAGGAAGTTTTTGCAGCTTTATGTCACATATTAGTAATTGATTTTGGGTTACGAGTACCGTAACGTCCACATGGCTTAGCAGTTGAAGAAAGCGTTGCCGTGTTTATCCACGTGTTGCAAGGGTTCCAAAATGGGCAAATCCAAGAACGGTTCTAGCATTCAGGGGAGATTGTGTCCCGGCACGTGCGTAATGTGTTAACGACGATGAAAGAGTTCATTGTTGTACATTGTAGGCCCACATATAGTCAGCATCATATACATCTGTACGTGCGGTCTAAACGGAAATACCTACCGTTCAAGGTACTAGTTAAAAACCTGACTTAGTACATTTTATTGGATGTGACGTATGAAAACTAAAGATTACTTGTACCCGTAGGAGTCACATATTTTTTTGGATTGTTTGTAGGATTGTATTGGAGCCATAGACGGAACACATGTAAGTGCATGGGTTACGGCCCCAGATGCCGCGACATATTTTGGTAGGAAATACTGTCACACGCAAAATATCATGGCTGTGTGCGATTTTGACATGTGTTTCATCTTCGTTTCGCTTGGATGGGAAGAAAGTATACACGATAGTCGCATCTTCAACGAGATAGTAACAAATGACAATGTCCCATTGCCACACCCTGAAGAAGGTAACAAAATAATTTCATTTATGTGGGTACCTAATATCTGAGAAAACCTAGTTAATTTAATTTATATTGAATGGGTGGTTTGAGTGAAAAAATGGTCATGTATGTAGGAAAATATTATCTTGTCGATGTTGGCTATCCGAGCCGGGTAGGCTACCTAGCACTTTTCAAAGGTAGCCGTTACCACCAGCAAGAATTCCGCATTAGTGAAGAGAATAGGATAGCAAACACCCCTAGGGAATTATTTAACAAAATTCACTCGTCGTTACGCAGTGTGGTGGAACGGACTGTTGGCGCCTGGAAAAAGCGATGGGGGTTTATTAGAGACATGTCTTGGTATGACTTTGCAAATGTACAAGTTCAGTTAATAGGTGCATTAATGGCATTACATAATTTTGTACGTCGAAATACAAGCAATCCCACAACTGTTCATCCCCGTTTCAATGAAGAAGAGGCTACGACTTTTGTAAATGCCATACCAGAAGTTGAACATGACGAGGATGGTTTAATGGTTGGGGATGAGGACCCGCACATAGCATTGGTGCGACTTCGTATACGGGACAAGTTAGTTTACATGCGTAATAACGGGTTTTTAGGAAATATATAGTACTTTGCCTAAAGTTTGTAGGCGTGTAACATTGGTAGGCCGCGCATTACAATTCGTACGTAAGTATATTATAATGTACAATATATATCTCTGTACACGGTAAATGTAATTGAAATTAGCATTGTCTACGTTATTAAAAAAAAAATGGAAAATGGGTTTTAGGAAAACAGGAAAAATAAAAAATAACCCGTTAGAAAATCAAAATTATCATTGTTCACGTTATTTGAGAAAACCAAAAACACAAAAAGCCTTTTTTCCAAAAAAAGAAAACACAAAAACAAAAAAAAAAATTAATGCAATCGTAATTAACTTTTCTGTACGTAAAAAAAAAAATATAAAAAAAAGTGACACAAGTTAAAAAAATAAAAAATTCAAACAAATTAATTAAAAAAAAAGTTTAAACAAATCCAGCAAAGAAATTAATTTAAAAAAAAATAAATTCAA
This sequence comes from Camellia granthamiana, assembly GCA_036172215.1. NCBI lineage: Eukaryota > Viridiplantae > Streptophyta > Magnoliopsida > Ericales > Theaceae > Camellia > Camellia granthamiana. The sequence continues at coordinate 169,824 of JAXFYN010000241.1, read as the reverse complement.
ACAATTAATAAAAAATGCCTTTTCCAAAATGAAGAAACAAATTAATAAAAAACTATGAAAAAAAAAAAGACAAAAAAGAATAATAATAATAACGCCATTATTGGAAAAGTCTAGTTTCCAAGTAATTTAAAAAAAAAAAAAAAAAAAAAAAAAAATCCTAAGCAGCCCTACCAAAAAATAAACAACTTGAAAACAAAAAAACAAAATTTCCAAGCAAACACTAGGCTGACGTGTGGGTCAGCCGTGTGTGCAGTTTGGTACGTTGACCTCAAGGGCATTTGGGTCATTACATATGTGGCCATCTTATAAAAAAGTTATGAAATTAAAAAAGTCAAAAATTTTATTCCAAAATAGACTTTTTAATCATACATTAAAATAGTTAAAAAAATCAAAAGTTAATCTACTTTCCAAACCATGTATGCATTTCAGCAATCTCAGGGCGTTAATTGCAATTGTTAAAAATCATTAGGCTGGTAACTGCAATTTTTCTAAAAAGACAATGCAAAGTCAACGAAAATGCCTATAAATCGCCAGATTAACACCATTTTCCAATTGAGTGCTGTTGATGTGATGGGACAATAATGTGGAACTTTGATCTTGAGATGATGAGTGCCGGAACTGTTGAAACTGGTTCTCCATTTGATTGTTTTACGGTTTTGGTTGTGTTTTCAGTGTTTGATATAAAATAAAAAATAAAGAAAAATTATTTGTCGAATTGTTTTCAAACACAGTTCTTAAGAAATTTTTTTTTTTTTTTTTCTTCAAAAAACAGCTCACATTTTAGAAACACTCAAACAGTTGTTTTTGAATTTCCGAAAACTATTTTTGCACAAAATTTGGAAATGATAAAAAAAAAGAAAAAAAAGAAGATGTTTTGTTTCTGTAAACATGTAAAACAAAAAAGAAAATAAACAATATGAAAACAAAAACACAACAAATTAGTGTTGGCTCAAGCATAAAGCAACCAAAAAAATTTGGGTAAATTACACTGAATTTGAGATTTGAAGAAAATACAGTAAGTTTTACAAATTTGATATAATTTTATTGGACTCCCTTAATGTTTTTATTCATATAATACTTCGTCCATTTTCATTAATAATTCACTAGTTATGTAGATTAAAAAAAATAATTATTATAATTTATTTTACACTGAAATATGTATTTCACCTTATTTATTTTAGTGCCTTTATACTATCTGTATTAATTTTATTCCTTTTACAAAATGGAACGAGAATGTTATTATACAAAAACTATGATTTACTAAAATCTTTTCATCTAGAGATTCAAAAAGGGAAAAAACAAATGTCCCCAATGGTAAATACTGAAAATATACATCCCAAGGCTAATAATAAACCTTTGTCCAAGGGTCGACAAAAAACTTTTTGCTTAAAGACCCCAGTCGTAAAGGCAAAGAAAATTCTTTCAATTATCTAAACATTTTAGAAAAAAAATAAAAAATAAAAAACCTTCTTAGACAAAGACCCAGCTAAAAAAATCTTGTTTGACTGCTTAATTGAGAATTGATTATTTTAGTTGATTTGTTTTTTATTTTTATGAAAAATTGTACAAAAAAAATAGAGAAAGTGATATGACAATTTATAGTGACTTTTTGACTTATTAACTTTTTGACTAAAATCTTAAGTCTTCGTTTGGGAAGAACTAAAATAGTTTGACTTTTTAACTATTTTAGCCTCGTTCAGTTTTTGTTTTTGACTTTTTTAATTTTTGTGAGAAAAAAAATGTAATGATTATGGTTTAAGTGTGACATTTTATCTTATTGACTTATATAACTAATTTTGTCTTTTGTATTTTTATAGCTAAAAAATCAAAACCAAACATAGCTCAAGTCTCCAAATGAGAAGGTTCAATATAGTAAAGGTTATAAATAATTTTTTTTCTCTCTCTCTCTCTTACAATTATGGAAAAATGAACTTCACATACAAAAATAAAACACAAATTATTATTTATATGTAAAAAAGGGCCAAATATCCTCAGCCCTCATGTTCTGAAACATCCGCAACCATTAAATCATGTAAAACTTTCAAAATATAATATAATAATTGTGAGTATTAAAATACGAAAATATAAAAATTAAAAAAAAAGAATCTCGTGCCTAAAGAAGTGTCTGACTTCTCTCCAGTCTGATCACGGATTGGCGAGTGTTGTTGGAACTGTAGAGGTCCATCACGGGTCTCGTTTTGATAATCTAAACCGTTCAATGTGTAGAACTCGTCGAGTGCTATAAACTTGTAAAAAATCACGTTGATCGAATATTGATGGCTATGTGATCAAATCAGTTTTTTATAATAAAAAAAAAATTGACAATGAAAAAATAAACGATTGACAGAAATCTGATTTGGTAGTTATTTAGGATGTGCTATATAAGTGTACTTTTTGAGTTTTTAGTTAAAAATGTAGAGAAAAAAATGTATGCTTAGGATAACTTTTTGAATTTTTACGAAAAGATGTGTAATAAAATATTGTAGTAAAATTAACTATTTTATCCTTTTGACTTTTGAATAGTTGAATTCAAAGGACAAAATAATAATTCCCCCCCCCCAAACAAGATATCCTTAAATAGTATAGACTTTTTAACTTTTTTAGTAATTTTTTAATTTTTTGATTTTTTTAATTTATCCCAAACAAGGTCGTGAATATCGAGAGGTGCAATTTACATTTGCACATGTACAATTTTTTGCTTGCACCCTGCCATAAAATGACTTGCGCACTAAATATTTTTTAATATAATGAAATTATCATTCCTCAGCCTATTTATAGGATGAATGATAATTTTATTTATAAATATTTTTTTACATGTTTTTAGTGAACTAAATATAAAAATAAACATTATGATAAGATGATTATTTCATTTCAGGTAATTTCAATAAAGCAAACCTAACATAAAAATTAAAGTGGTAATTACAAAAAAAAAAAAAAAATCCAAAGTTTGAGCATTATAATAAAATAAATCATGAGTTTTCAATTTTATCAATTTAAGCTTTAAACTTTTAATTTGTTTTTAATTTAAACCATTCGCCTATTTTCATTAAACTGAAAGAAAAAGAGTATTTTAGTTATTAAACTCAATGTAGATATACAAAAATGTCTAAAATAAAAATTTTCATGAGTTTAAGGATTAAAATATCTATTTTTCTACCAATTTTATTTAATAAAAATAGACAAATAATTTTAATTGAAAACAAATTCAAAGTATAAGATTTAAATTGATAAAATAAAAAATTCCATACACTCTGTTTTTGTTTTTTTTTTTTTATTATTTGATTTTAAATTTGCCAAAATTAAATTATTCAGACGCCTCGCGGGCTTTGCCTCGTGGCCAACCGTGGGGGGTTTTTAAACAATAATGATAGAGATCCCATAAAATATAATCTCATAACTCTTACAATGATCTGAATCATTCATATCACTATCAAATATAATTCTAAAAAAAAAAAAAAAAAAATTAAATATATCAATAATTAATACATGGCTAGATATCGTGGGATCTCCTTTGTGTGGTTCAAACATTTTCCCTTCTAGAAAGTAGTGTACAGTTTTCCACGTTAGATTAGTCAAAGTTGGTGTGCTGGGGTGAGCAATTCATTTATGTGTGGCACTGAACATCTTTTGAAACAAGTTTTGTTTCTTGTAAAACATGGGAAGGAAAAGAATGATCCCTGTAGTTGTAGTTGTTCTCTCTTCTAACTCAGGAATAACTCCTCTTATTCCTTTGGTTTTTACTCTCCTGCTTGTTATCCCACACTCTTTGATCATGGCACAAATAGCCCCCACCTACCTACACCAGATCTGCATAGATACAGGAAATTACACTACGGGTAGCCAATTTCAGGTCTTTCTTTTCTACCATGGAGACATATCCAACATTTGATATGTTCAACTCAGAAAGCGCAACCCAGCCAGATAAACTCTATGAAGATTTGGAGAAGGCATTCTCTAATCTGAGTATTGTGGCAACTTCCAATCCTTTGAACCACATGTATGCAACCAGTTCTATCAATAAGTTGTATAGCATGGTGCAGTGTACGCCTGATTTATAACCAACGGATTGCCGTACTTGCCTAAATGTTACCGTCTCTGAACTTCTTGGCCACTTCAAAGGAAGGGAGGGAGGGAGAGTTTTAACACCAAGCTGTAACGTAAGGTTTGAATTTTACCGCTTCTGGCTGGACTCGTCAGGTACAGCTCAACCCCATGCACCAGAACGTATTTATTTATTTGGGACAGTTAAAAAAAAAATAAATAAAATTCTCAACTTTTTAGCCCTATAACAAAGCCTGTGTTGGGCAAGTGGGTTTGCAGGCTTTTTTGGCTATTTTAGCCACAAAAAACAAAATAGGCTATTTTAGTCATAACAAACAAAACATCACATTCAACCCATAATCATTACATTCTTCTCTTACAAAAAAAACTCAAAAAAGCCAAAAAGTCAAAAAGTCCTTCCCAAACCAAGCTTTTAAGCCCAGGCTAAAATAGCCAAAAAAGCCAAAAAGCCAACCCACTTCCCAAACCAAGCCAAAATATCATCCGCTTTCAATTTAAACTCTAATTTTATTAATATAAATTTTAACTTTTTAATTTATTTTTAATCTAAACCCAATCTAAACATTGGCTTATTTTCATTAAGTAAATCAACTGGAAAAAAAAAATAAATTAAAATTTAGTCATTAAACTCAATATAAGTATACATAAATTTTTTAAAATACTATTTTCATTGAGTTTAATGTCTAAAATGCTAATTATCTATCGATTTTATTTGACAAAAATAGACAAATAGTTTGGATTTAAACAATTCAAAAGTTTAGGGTTTAAATTGATAACATTAAAAACGCACAATTTATTTTATTATAAGACTTAAACCTTTGGGGTTTATATATATATATATTTTATAATTTCCCCAATTTATTTTTAGAGAAAATTTCATTTTGCCTCCAAAATTATCATTCAAAAATCAATTCAATTCCTATTTTTTTAATTATATCAATTTTACATCCAAATTATTTGATTTTAGATCAAAATCACACCCATCGACAACCGTTGTGCACAATGAGACGAAATTTCTCAGGCGGTACAAATCTTAATCTACAAATTATCTCTCAAAAATCATTCAGACCTCTTAATATAAAAATTAAATTTAAATATTTAATTAATAATTTTTATGTCAAAAATGAGAAAAATAAATTTTAAATAATTTTTTTATATGAAAAATAATTAAAAAAATATAAAACCCTCATTTAAAATTGTCTTTTTAACTCTCAATTATCTTAAACCAATCTTAGATAAATTAATTGAGCCTAAAATTTATAAGTTGCTTTCTCTTTCTCTCAATTGTAGTTAAGTAATTCACCAGATCAATTCCAGAATCGATCAACTAGTAACAATTTCAAAATTATATGGGTAAAAATTTAGACCAATTTCATTCTTCTTCCGAAATTTGAAAAATTACATTAAATGATGAAAATAAATATGTCGAGATCTCTGCTTACAAAATCAATGTTAGTATCTATATCGTCGTATCATTGATTGAATGGCACTTCAAAGTAAAAGTTAGCAACAACTCTCTAGAGAATACCCGACAGTACAAATACTCAAATTTAGGCCTCGTTTGAGAACATGCTAATTTAGTAACTTTTTGACTATTTGACTAAAATATGAACTAAAAAAAACTAGTATGTTTGGGATAACTTTTTGGATAAAAATTATTATTAAATATTTAATTTTTTATTTATTATATGTATATATATATAGAAGTTCTAATTGATTTATGAACTCCTATATATACAAACAACTCTGATTCGTAGCTCGAATTCGGAGGCTCGAATTTGGAGAAGAAGAAGAAGAAGGAGAAAAGAGGAGGAAGAAGGAGAACTGGAGGGGAGGGGGGCCATCAAAATCGGGCTGGAGGAGGCGGGGCTGCGGGGGGCTGCGATGAGCTGTGGCGGGGCTGCGACGATCGGAGCTGTTGTTGCGACGATTGGAGCTGCTGCAACGATCGGAGATGCTGCGATGATCGGCGGTGGCGGAGGCACAAGAGGGGCCCTTCTCTCCTCTCCTCTCTCCTCCTCTTCCCCTCTGTTCTTCTCCTATGTTCAACGAAGAAGAAGAAGAAAAGAAAGAAAGAAAAGGAAGAGAAAGAAAAGAAAGAGAAAGAAAAAAAAAAAAAAAAAGAATCGCAAAACGACGTTGTTTTACGATTCAAGCCAAAATCGGGCCACTTTTTTCGAGCTACCAGTCATTTTTCATATACAAATACCGCTTCCGGCTGGACTCGTCAGGTACAGCTCAACCCCCTGCACCAGAACGTATCCTTTATTTATTTGGGACAGTTAAAAAAAAAAATCTCAACTTTTTAGCCTTATAACAAAATAACTCATCCGCTTTCAATTTAAACTCTAATTTTATTAATATAAATTTTGACTTTTTAATTTATTTTTAATCTAAACCCAATCTAAACATTGGTTTATTTTCATTAAGTAAATCAACTGGAAAAAAAATTAAAAAAATTTAGACCTTGTTTGGGTACTCCCAAATAATTCAAAAAGCCAAAAAGTTACTCAAAAAGTTAAAAAGTTAACACTATTCACCAAAAGTCAACAATTACGACTGCACAACTCCTAATTCAAATTTTCCTCTAAAAACCAATTTTCACAATTTTTTATTACATATTTTTCCATAAAAAGTCAAAAAGTTAACCAAAACATCTATATTTTCAACCTCAATTTTTTAGTCAAAAAAGACAAAAAGTGCACTTAGTCTTTCCAAACTTGGCCTAAGTCATTAAACTCAATATAAGTATACATAAAATTTTTAAAATATTATTTTCATTGAGTTTAATGACTAAAATACTAATTATCTATCGATTTTATTTGACAAAAATAGACAAATAGTTTGGATTTAAACAATTCAAAAGTTTAGGGTTTAAATTGATAACATTAAAAACGCATAATTTATTTTATTACAAAGCTTAAACCTTTGGGGCTTTTTTTTTTATATATATATTTTATAATTTTCCCAATTTATTTTTAGAGAAAATTCATTTTGCCTCCAAAATTATCATTCAAAAATCAATTCAATTCCTATTTTTTCAATTATATCAATTTTACACGTAAATTGTTCGATTTTAGATCAAAATCACACCATCGACAACTGTTGTGTACAATGAGATGAAATTTCTAAGGCGGTACAAATCTTAATCTCCTAATTATCTCTCAAAAATCAATCAGACCTCTTAACATAAAAATTAAATTTAAATATTTAATTAATAATTTTTATGTCAAAAAATAAGAAAAATAAAATTTAAATAAATTTTTTTTATAAAAAATAATTGAGAAGATATAAAAACCCTCATTTAAAATTATCTTTTTAAGTCTCAATTATCTTAAACCCGTCTTAGATAAATTAATTGAGCCTAAAATTTATAAGTTGCTTTCTCTTTCTCTCAATTGTTTTTTTTTTTTGATCGGCAAAGTAAAAATTTCATTAACAACATGAAATTAAAGGTACAGGAAGATGGGATGCATCGAGAGAGATTCGGAAAGTACAAATTACCCCTACTACTGCTACTCACATCCATACAACCAACCCCTCGGCCTCAATTTTTTTTATACAGAAAAAAAAAAAGAAAAAAAAAAGAAGAAGAAGTTAAGAAGGACTTAACTAAAAAATAAAATACAAGGAATCCCACAAAATCTTCCCACAAAAACCAAGCCAAAACAAAACCCAACACCAAAGCTTTCTCTTTCTCTCAATTGTATTTAAGTAATTCACCAGATCAATTCCAATAGAATTGATCAACTAGTAATAATTTCAAAATTATATGGGTAAAAGTTTAGACCATATCCATTCTTCTTCCAAAATTTGAAAAATTACATTAAATGATGAAAATAAAAATGTCGAGATCTCTACTCACAAAATCAATGTTAGTACCTATATCGTCGTATAATTGATTCAATGGCACTTCAAAGTAAAAGTTAGCAACAACTCTCTAGAGAATACTTAACAACAAAAATACTCAAATTTAAATTTATTTTTCTTACTTTTTTAGATAAAAATTATTATTAAATATTTATTTATTTTATTATATATACAGGAGTTCTAATTGATTTATGAAAAATAGTTAAAATGAAATTTGGTACCATATTAGTATGTTTTGTCTAATTATAAGCAATAACTAACAGTGAAATCAAATTGATTCAAAATCAAATAATTTAAATATAAAAGTAATATAATTTAAAATATATGGATTAAATTAATTTTTAATTGATAATATGAGTGTAGAATGAAATTTTTTCTAATATTTAAGCTCAAACATACATCCAAGTAGGGGTGGTCATTCATCAGACCAGGTTCAGGCCAGGTTCGCAATACCTAATAAGGGATCTTGTGTTTGCCCAAGTCCATCCGGCCAGAACATTGTGCCTATATAATCAACCCAAGCCCAACCCTAAATAAATTATAATTCTCAAGCCCATCTGTCGAGCCATATACCTAAACTATTAAAAAAAAAAAACTAAACATCATACATGTTATTTTTTCATAGATAGACAAAGGCACTAGCAACCCTAAATTGTTGATTATCAAATCTGATTGGAGAAAATTCAATACAATGGTCTCATGCCATAAGTATTCTGCTCCCAAAATTCACATGTACAGTTTTTGACTTGCACCTCGCCATAAAATGACTTCCATGCTAAATGTTTTTGAATATAATGAATTATCATTCCTCAGCCTCTTTATAAAATGAATATTCTCTCACAAGGATGAATAATGATTCTATTTGTAAATATTTTTTTATCATTTTTTTAGTGAACTAAATTCAAAAATAAACATTACGATGAAATGATTATTTCATGTCAGTTCGTTTCAATAAACCAAACCTAACATAAAAATTAAAGTGGTAATTACCAACAAAAAAAAAAAACCACAAAGTTTGAGTATTACAACAAAATAAACCTTGAGTTTTCAATTTTATCAATTTAAACCTTAATCTTTTAATATTTTTTCAATCTAAACCATTCGTCTATTTTCATTAAGTAAAACTGAAATAAAAAGAATATCTTAGTTATTAAACTCAATGTAGATATACATAAAATGTCTAAAATAACATTTTTCATGAGTTTAATGATTAAAATATCTATTTTCTTTCGATTTTACTTAATAAAAATAGACAAATAATTAGATTGAAAATAAATCTAAAGTATAAGATTTAAATTGATAAAATTAAAAATTTCCCATGTCCTTTTTTTTAAAAAAAAAATTTGCCAAAATTAAATTATTCGGAGGCCACTAGGGGTGTAAAAATGACCCGAAACTTGCCCGCGGCCGGAGATGGGTCCGACCCGTTTAGGCCCACTTGGGCCCAGGCCCGAGCCCAGCCTGAGCCCTCGGGCTAGGGCTTGGGCCATCATTTTGAAGCCCGACCTGGCCCGTGGGCCTGCTTAAGGCTCATTTAGGGCCTGGCTCAAAGCCCGGCCCGCCCGAAGCCCAGTGTATTTTTAATGAAAAATAATCAAATTTTAGTAGAAAAAACTTTAAAAAATAAAAAAAAATAGTCAGGCCCGCCCAAGCTCCGCCCAAGCCCGAGGTCAGGCTCGAGCCCATTGGGCCGGCCCGCCCAAGGCCAGAAATACTCCTAGGCTTGGGCCTAGGCTTAATTTTTTGCCCCGTGAGCCAGCCTGGCCCGAACTTTGAGAGGAGCCCGCAAGGCTCGACATGGCCTGGGCCGGGCCAAATTTATAGCCTTAGATGCCACGCCTTGCTGGCTTTACCTCGTGGCCGGCTGTGAGAGGTACACAACTTCTAAAATGGAGTGTGTACAATTTTCCAATTTAGATTAGTCAAAATTGGTGTCCTGGGGTGAGCAATTTATTTATCAACAATGTTTGATAGCTCGAATTTTCACGGCTTGAATGTCTTAAAACGACGTCGTTTTAGGTGTAAAACGACATCATTTTGATACATTCGAGCCATTCAGGCCACACAAATTCGAGCTTCCAAACATTTTTATTTATTTATGTGTGGCTCTGAACATCTTTTGAAACTAGTTTTGTTTCTTGTAAAACATGGAAAGGAAAAGAATGATCCCTGTAGATGTAGTTGTTTTGTTCTCTCTTCTAACTCAGGAATAACTCCTCTTATTCCTTAGGTTTTTACTCTCCTGATTGTTATCCCACACTCTTTGATCATGGCACAACTAGCCCCCACCCACCGACACCAGATCTGCATAGATACCGGAAATTACACTACGGGTAGCCAATTTGAAAGCAATCTCCAAGGCCTCTTCATGCGGACTCTTTACAATAATGGCGTTGACAACTTCTCCAAAGGTACTATAGGGGATGATCCTGACAAGGTTTATGGCCTATATCTCTGCAGAGGTGATGTTCAACCCAGTATGTGCCAGAAATGCATCGACGCGGCTAGCAAAGAGATTGTAAGACGATGTCCACTCTACAAAGAGGCAATTATATGGTATGATGAGTGTTTGATTCGCTACTCGAACAGGTCCTTCTTTTCTACCATGGAGACATCCCCATCATTTTATATGTCGAACCCAGAAAATGCAACCCAGACAGATAAACTCAATGAGATTTTGGAAAAAACATTCTCCAATCTGAGTAGTGTGGCAACTTCCAATCCTTTGAACCACATGTATGCAACCAGTTCTATTAATAAGTTGAATAGCTTGGTGCAGCGTACGCCTGATTTATCACCAACGGATTGCCGTACTTGCCTAAATGTTACCGTCTCTGAACTTCTTGGCCTCTTGAAAGGAAGTGAGGGAGGGAGTGTTTTTTCACCAAGCTGTAACATAAGGTTTGAATCGTACCCCTTCACTCTGGACCCGTCAGGTACAGCTCAACCCCCTGCACCCAACAGGACTAAGAGTGATGGCGGTGGTGGCGACAGCATTGCCGTTGCTGGCAGCCGTGGCAACAATGGTGGTGAGTTTTCAATAAAGATAGTAACGTATTTATTTGGGACAGTTAAAAAAAAAAATCTCAACTTTTTAACCTTATAACAAAGTAAATCATCCGTTTTCAATTTAAACTCTAATTTTACCATTATAAATTTTAACTTTTCATTTTATTTTTAATCTAAACCCAATCTAAACATTGGCTTATTTTCATTAAGTAAATTGACTGGAAAAAAAAATTTAGTCATTTAACTCAATATAATACATAAATTTTTTTAAATACATAATTTTTTTAAAATATTATTTTTATTGAGTTTAATGACTAAAATATTAATTATTTATCGATTTTATTTGACAAAAATAGACAAATAGTTTGGATTTAAACAATTCAAAAGTTTAGGGTTTAAATTGATAATATTAAAAACTCAGGATTTATTATATTACAAGGCTTAAACCTTTGGGTTTTTTTTTTTCTTTTTTTTTATTATATATATTTTATAATTTTCCCAATTTATTTTTAGAGAAAATTTCATTTTGCCTTCAAAATTATCATTCAAAAATCAATTCAATTCTTATTTTTTCAATTATATCAATTTTACATGTAAATTATTCGATTTTAGATAAAAATCACTCCCATCCACAACGGTTGTCTACAATGAGACGAAATTTTGGAGGCGGTACAAATCTTAATTTACAAACTATCTCTCAAAAATCAATCAGACCTCTTACTATAAAAATTAAATTTAAATATTTAATTAATAATTTTTATGTCAAAAATAAGAAAAATAAAATTTAAATAATTTTTTTAATAAAAAATAATTGAAAAAATATAAAAATTCTCATTTAAAATTATCTTTTTAAGTCTCAATTATCTTAAACCAGTCTTCGATATACTAATTGAGCCTAAAATTTCTAAGTTGCTTTCTCTTTCTCTCAATTGTAGTTAAGTAATTCACCAAATCAATTCCAATATAATTGATTGACTAGTAATAATTTCAAAATTACATGGGTAAAAATTTAGACCATATTCATTCTTCTTCCGAAATTTGAAAAATTATATTAAATGATGAAAATAAATATGTCGAGATCTCTACTTACAAAATCAATTAGTACCTATACCGTCATATCATTGATTGAATGGCACTTCAAGGTAAAAGTTAGTGACAACTCTCTAGAGAATACTCGACAACACAAATATTCAAATTTAAATTTATTTTTCTTACTTTTTTAGATAAAAATTATTATTAAATATTTAATTTTTTTTATTATATAGACTGGAGTTCTAATTGATTCATGAAAAATAGTTAAAATGAAATTTGGTACCATGTTAGTATGTTTTGTCTAAATAAGTAATAACTAACAGGGAAATTAAATTGATTTTAAATCAAATAATTTAAATATAAAAGTAATATAATTTAAAATATATGGATTAAATTAATGTTTAATTGATAATATGAGTGTAGAATGAAATGTTTTCTAATTTTTAAGCTTAAACATACGTCCAAATAGGGGTGGTCATTCATCGGACCATGTTCAAGCCGGGCTCCACTACCTAATAAGGGATCTTATGTTTGCTCAAGTTCATCCGGCCAGAACATCCAGCCAGAACATCCGGCCTATATAATCAACTTAAGCCCAACCCTAAATAAATTATAATTCTCAAGCCCATCCATTAAGCCATATATCTAAACTAATAAAAAAAAAAAAAAAAAACTAAACATCATACATGTTATTTTTTCATATAGATAGAAAAAGGCACTAGCAACCCTAAATTGTTGATTATGAAATCTGATTGGAGAAAATTCAATACAATGGTCTCATGCCATAAGTATTCTGCTCCCAAATAAAGTAGAATTTTTTTTTAGAAAATAAAAATAAGTATAGACTAGAAGATGAATTTAGTTAATAACTCAAAGAACGTCACTTGAGGTTCTCTAGGTGACAAAAGGTTAGCAGCCATGTGTCCAGTACAAAATCCTACAATCTGTGTAGAGAAAAGTTGAACTAAGACCAATCTTAATGCGCCAATAATAAAAGGGTATATATATTTTTAATATATTATATAAATATATTAATTAGTTAAGTTAATTATGTAGTGGGCCGACCGGGTTGGGCGAGAAGCATATTTTCCAAATCTAACCCATTAATCAATCGGACTCAAAATATCAACCCAACTTAGTCTTATAAACTAAAATAATATTTTCAAACTCTAAAAAAATAGAATTGGGCAGGCCAGCAGGCCAATGTCCCACATAAATGCCGAGAAGTTGGCCGAGCTAGTTTCTCTATACATGTGTTTTGGTATAAATAAAAAATATTAGAGATTTTAAATATTATTTTTTAAAAAAATTACTAAACTATCACATGTGGATTCATATACATGTATTCATATGAGTGTTTGGTAATTTTTTTGATAGATTATTTTGTATGCATGTATTCATATGAGCGTTTGGTAATTTTTTTGATAGATTATTTTGTGTCTCTAGCATAGTCAGTGTAAATATTGGTGTGTTTGTATTATGGGTAAATTACATTAGGGTTTGGCATATCTCAAGTTGGTCATCTCAACTTGAGAGAGTCTTTGAGCTTGATAAGCCCGTTTTGGAATCAATTTCAATAAACCGAACTATTCGTTTTCTTGAATTCGTTGAGTATATAATATTTATGCAAAAAAAATCAAGATGATCGGCTATTACTAGCTACATATGTTTGAATTACATTTGTATTAAAAAAATGAATGATTATTCTTAAAATTATATTTGTCGTCCATTTTTTTTTTAAACAAATATGATTTAAATATATAGTTATCGATGTTCAATTATTTTTGTTTTTTGCGTGAATATTATATTCAATGAGCCGTAAAAAGTGAATGGTTTGGATCACCGAAATATGTTCCAAAATAAACCTACTAAATCCAAACACTCCCAAATTGAGATGACAATTTAAAAGAAACCAAACCCATTACACTAACTTCTGAAATCACACTATCACTCATTTTATTATTTGAAATCACACTGCCATTCCTTTTTCAGTAACAAGATTTGCTTCAATTGTGCAATTACTATGATACTCTTTACAACATCTCACCTGCCATCATCATCTTTTTATAACTCATCTTCACTTTTATCATGATAAAAAAAAAATTAAATAAATAAAGACACATCATTCTTTACATCTTTTTATTATTTAATTACTAGCTTTTTTTATTTTTTATTTTTTATTTTTTATTTCCATGAAAAAATATTAATATTTCTTCGACTACCCAAAATCAGTGGGCTTTGTTTTAGTGGGATTAGGCTTCGTTTGGCAATGGCATGTTGGTTGAGTTAATTTAGCCCACAAAAAAGAAAAAATAGATTAAAAAGTCAAAATATCAATAGTTTTATGACCAAATTGAGAAAATCTAAAGGTTAAAGACTAAAGATAGAATTTGAAAATAATTAAGTGGTGAACAGTGTAATGTACTTCTTAATTCTTATTATCATATATTGAGCACTGTAAACCAAAATGGCCATGATATAAACAGTTGTTAAATGAAGATCATTTGCTTCCTGAAGGAATGAAGGGAAAAATAATTACAATCAGTATCATCACAAGTCTATCAGTATTCCTAGTGGTAACACTGCTTGGTTCTTGCATCTACTACCAAAAGAGAAGGAAAAGAACACACGTACAGAAAGGTAATTAGAGTCTTCTAGTGATTTCCACAATTCTATTACAACCCACTATTAGCTAATTTTTATTATTATTATTATTATTATTTGTGCTGAAGATGATGGAAATAGCTCAGAAGTTGAATTGCAATAACTACAACAGTGAAAATTTGCAAGCAAACTTTCCTTCATTTCAGTTAGATATTGTATTTGCAGCAACAGAACATTTTTCTGAAAAAAATATGCTTGGAGAAGGTGGATTTGGTCTAGTTTACAAGGTACTTACGAAGTTCAAGATGACAATGCGATTTTAGGGTCAAAAGACCATTATTTGAGTGACTACATGACTTGAAATTTGTTTGCAGGGTACATTACTGGATGGCAGAGAAATTGCAGTTAAAAGGCTCTCAAAAACTTCCGGCCAAGGACTAAAAGAGTTCAAGAATGAAGTCATTTTAATTGCAAGGCTACAACACATGAATCTTGTTAGAGTCTTGGGATGTTGCTTGGAAGAAAATGAGTCCCTGCTCATCTATGAGTACATGCCCAACAAAAGCTTAGATGTCTTCCTCTTTGGTTTGTACTCTTTCTAGTCTAGTCACTTACTATTTGCTAATCAATCCAATTTTTATGCAACCAATACAAAACAAAAGATCAATATGAATATATATAGTAATCAATGTGAATGTTATTTGTTTAATTGTTCGATTCAACTAGAGGTGAGCTACTAGACTGGAAGAGACGCTTTCTCATAATTAATGGAATTGCTCGAGGCATACTATATCTGCATGAGGATTCTCGACTTAGAATTATTCATAGGGACCTTAAAGCTAGCAACGTTTTGCTGGATCATGAGATGAATCCAAAGATATCGGATTTTGGAATGGCAAGGATTTTTGGTGGAAATCAAAATGAAGCCAACACAAAGAGAATTGTTGGATCATAGTAAGTCTTTTCTATTTCCATTTATTTACATACATAAATTTGTAATTTGCAGTTTAATCATGGTCTATGGTAGTGTAGAATTGGAAAAAAGCATTAAGAATTTGAGAATGAAACTAGGACTTTATCACATACAATCATGGAGTTTTTAAAATGCATGTTTGCCTAACCAGATATTATTTGTGATTTTCTAATCTACAACAGTGGATATATGGCTCCAGAGTATGCGATGGAAGGATTATTTTCTGTCAAATCAGATGTTTTTAGTTTTGGGGTTATCTTGCTCGAGATAATAAGTGGGAAGAAGAATAGTGGCTTTAATCTTTTTAAACATGGTCATAGCCTCCTTTCTTTTGTATGTTTCTATCTTTATCTGTCGTTAAATGAAGATACATAATGAAAAAAATATACATTGATTTTAACTTGAGTAATGTACAGGCATGGAAATTATGGTCCGAAGCTCGTGGAGTGGAGTTGATTGACCCAATATTGCTGCAGTCATGCGTGGTAAATGAAGTCTTGAAGTGCATCCATATTGGATTGTTGTGCGTCCAAGAAGATGCAGCTGATAGACCCACTATGTCTTTTGTAGTTGTTATGTTGGGAAGCGACACCATGACATTTCCTCAACCAAAATAACCTACGTTCTCAGTTGGGCGACAAGTCGTAGAATTAGTTGAATGCTCACAAAATCTTAACGTACACTCTGTTAATGAGATAACTATTTCAGATGTATTACCTCGGTGACTTATAGTATTAAAGTTATTCTTTTCCTGGTTCTGTGAAATTATTCAGATGTACACTCCGTTCAAATATTTTTGAGAGATGTATAGTCAGATAATTCATATCTATTACAGTGTGCCAGTCGAGATATTTACATATTAGAAAGAACAAAATAAGCTTATTCTACTTATACAGAATATGAAAGCCAATGCTTGTACAATTTGATCTTCATATGACCACTCTTTATCTATAAAAATATGTAAAAATGTTGCTCTTCTTTTTTGAAGTGGAAAGTTCAAGTCTGAAAATGGAAATCCTGAGAAGCAATATGATTCTTGGATTCCAGGAAATAAATAAATGAAGGAAATATAATACTATATACAGAACGAAAAATTATATGGATTCAGGCGTACCTTGTGAGTAAACAGATTGCAAAATGAATACTCTTGAATAAGCTCCACAGCAATGGAGTACAACTATTAGAGTTTTACCCACACCAATCACAGTACAAAGGCTCAATGGTTTATGAGAAAAGAGAATGTATATTTTTTTGTTGTTGTAAATACAAAACCCAAGTTCTGTTTATATAGGAGATTTAGGAGACCCATAGAATAGAGGTATTATCCCAGATAATGTCTATCCCATATTAACAATATCTAATTAATAATTATCATCTAATATATTGACAATTATCCATATCAAGATTATCCCATATCAAGATTAGCTCATATCTTGAAATATAATTTATTATTTTATTTGGATCTCTTCTAATCGGGTCATGCCACCATGGGCGATTCAGTTGGGTTTGGGTTCTAAACCCAACCTAATTTCCAACATCTCCCACTTGAACATGTGCTGGCATGACAGTGCACCTTTTGTATCTCAATCTACCTAATAAACGCAATCATAGTTAGCCAATAGACCATGCGACCGCTGAGGATACCTGCATGTGGGAGCTCTACACTAGAAACTCGTTATGAGCCAGCATAGAGGCATCAACCCAAAGATAGTATCTCATATGTCCTAGATCCATCTAGTTACACCGAGTTAAGCATCTCTTATCCCCTTAATTAGCAAACTTTACTCCTCTAATCATGCTATGTATTCACACCCAATCTGCGTCCTATATACAACGATGTGAGTTGTCGACAATGAATATAGAGCAAATATGTAATTCTAGATAATCTTCCTTTCGCCCTCATGTCATTTAGTTCGAAGTTAATTGCTTTCCTGGACATGTTCCTCAAAGTTGAATCATACATGACCATAGGCAACACACCAAAGTAACTAACATTGACTTCTTACTTTATGACATAGTTTGAAAGTTGCTAAGGGTATAGTATAAATGTCAAAATTTAAAGCATATTTT
>JAXFYN010000241.1:0-152004 GCA_036172215.1 Camellia granthamiana | reverse complement strand
CATCCCGCTACATGGCTTGTATAGTCTCTTGAAGCTGACGCATCATCTCCTCCATAGTTGCCATATGGTGCTGGTCTAACTGAACAACCGGTATGTCTCTCTCTGCGGTAAAAACTGAAACCTCAACCTGGCTACTCACTGGCGGGGGTGGGTAAGCACCACTGATGTGGCAACCGCTGTACTGACAAACTACGCCTAACCGACCTCCGTCTAGTAATCAGGGGTAATGAATAGAACACTGGTTGTCCGTCTATCAGATCCTCGGATCGATAAAGTCTTCGACCTCTAACCCAGAGTGCTTGGGGAATATCTGCCTGGTCGGAAGCAATAATGCAAAACAACCTTGCAAAAAGATAAATAAAGCATAATAAGGAAATAAACAACCAAAAAAACGGACAGCTTAACGGCTTAAAAAAAACACAACACACAGTTGATATTTGTAAGCTGAACACACTGTTCCTCAACACTGATCGTTGTTCCCAAATCACTGCCCTAGATCTGATACCCTCAGGTAACACTGATTCCCCAAATACTGATGCCCACAGGCCTGATACCCAGACTTGCAAACTGATACGTGCATTCCTGCAGAGACACACTCTAAAAGCACATAGCAAGCAAGTGAGAGCCAAAACACCCCTATGGAGGGGTAAGGTTTCCCTATCCTAGTTTCGTCAAGAACTAGGGTTTCACTACGCACACAGCGGTTTCAAACAACCTACAATCGGGTAAGCAACCTGTCCTAGCTTGGAATGGTCACTACAGTTTCCGACATGCACTAGGTCTAATGGTCAAAAAGGGTGCCTCGGTAAAAACCGAGGTTTGTGTTCCCATCGTGGCAGAGCCCATAACCGATCTGCCTTATGGTATGCAGCCTCAGGCAAACCATTCAGGAATAGCAGATGGTAAACATGGTGTACTGGGCGCACCAATGCAAATGCAATGCAAAGAGACACATAAGTGTAATCAAAACAAGATATCATGAGTTCGAGTCAAGTTCTCTAAATCCCCAGCAGAGTCACCAGAAACTGTAGACTGCCCGGAATTCCACTCCGAGCGCGAGGGCGTGAATCGTTGTTCTTAGCTACTACAGTTCGGACTCATGTCATGATTCTGAATCTAATCTCACAAAATGCAATGTAAGACCGATAAATCACCAAAGAGTCCAAATCCAACAAATCGTTTTGGAAAATCGATTTTAAAAAAAAAAAAAAGCCAAACATGGACTACTTTGCCAGATTTCAGAGTCGCCACCTAAATATTTTATTTTGGGAAATTTAGGAAACCCTGACTCGTGCCTAAGGCAACATGTCCGTCATCACCAAAGTTGCCTCGGCTCGGGAACTTGGGTACGAGAGGGGAAGGTCATGCAATGAGCACCCCCGCTTGCCCGATCAAAGGATCAGCCTCTACTAACATGATATGTTGTTTTTGAAAACACATGTGTTCTTATTCCGGTTTATTAGCTAACCTTACAATGTGATGCGCACAGCAAACAAGTATAGACTCAATCACGCGGATTGGAACAAAACAACTCATGTTTGTTTTTTAAAGTGGTTTGAAGGTGCTACTCGCAAGTAGGCTAAGACGCGGTTTTGCCACCCTCGGGTGGGCTTTAGAAAAACATGATTTTGCCACTTCAAGTGGGCTTAAAACTCACAATCATCGAGTTATTCCAATCCAGGCAATCAAACCTTCACCCACAGGCATTCAAGCAGTTGATCAATTAAGCAGTTAACCTCATGGTAAGCATGCTATCATGGCAACATTTACAAACATGCTGGGATGTTAAAGCATAAACACTCACAGTGTACTCCAAGCCAAGAAAGAAGCTAGTTAGTAATCAATGCATGATCCTAGCTATATTAAGAATGCCTAATGCAACACATGCAAAATGCAACTAAGATAGGCTCAGCTATTCTAAGATGGCATGTGAAATGCAGCTTGGTAACATGTATTCAAATTGGAATTGAAATACAATGCAGTTAGCATGATGCGCCGAGCTCGGTGCATGCAAGATGAATGAATGAATACACGCATGCAAGCATAAGGATGCTAATTGAAATATGCCCTAAAACTAACCATCGAAAGCAGTTTAAGTAAAAGGGAGAAAGACGTGGGGTTGGAAGACATGCATCACACACACGCACGCTTATTACAACAGTTTGCCCTCTCGACAGAGGATCCAAATGAATTTAGCTAACTAGCTACGCTAATTAAACTAATTATTACAACACAACTAATTAACTAACTTAGCTAATTAATTATTACACAACCGAATTGAAACAAATAGCTATACTAAGCTAAATGACTATTACAAAACCAATCAAATGATTAAATTATATGAATTAATCATGAATACTGAAATGGCCTCGTAGGCGATGAAGAGATGCATGCGCGGTCGGTTTCGCTCGGAAATCCACTACCGTGCCTTATGTTGCCTCTGTTTGCACTGTTTTAGACCCGCGAAAACTATGCCAACCTCCAAAGCACTTCTGATCCACCTCATGGACATTCTGAGAGGTCATCGGCCAAGAGGAGTGGCCATCGGCCATAGTTTAAAAGTCATCAGCCAAATTCCAATGCTATCGGCCAACTTTCATAGCTTATCGGCATACTAATTGGTCGATCGGCCACCACTTCCTACAAATTCTTCCTTTTGCTGCAACAGAGCACTAACAGAGGCATGGCAGTGTATTTACAAGAAAATGTGTGTGCGACCACACTCCTTACCATGTCTAAGGCTCAAAGGAGTGCAGTGCTCGGCTCTCGAGCCATCAATCACGCATCTCAATGCATGATGGCCAAAGAGGCCGAGTTGCACAAATCAATGACGATGAATGCACAAAAACACATAAATGCTCCATGAACCTCCACCTTATCATGCATGATCAAAGGTGTCGGTGACCTAAGGAATGAGGTTCGTTTTCATCACTTCAAGTATGAAACGCCCCTTGTTCCCCGTGTTTGGATCAACATCCGACCCAAACACAATGTAATGCAACAAACATGCAAAGATAATGCAACATGCAACATTCAAACAACATGAACATGAAACAACAATATGCAAACAACAAGAGCATGCAACAACATGCAATGGCAAGGGCTATGTAATGCAACACTTAGAGGACCAAACCAACCACAGATAAGCTTCATGCATGCCAAAACAATGGCCAAAGTATGCTGAAGATGGGGTCCAAAAGTATATGCAAGCATGCTAGTCAATTAGTTCACAAACCAAGCATGAAGGCATCAACTCTCAAGCACATGTAAGGGGTGAAAAAGGTAAGAGTGTGGCAGTGAAAAAGGGCTCTGAAATTACATTTCAAAGGATGCTAAATCATGCATAAACAACAAATGAAGCATGCTAGTGGGCTTAAAGCTTAAAGCTAGCGAAGGGACTCGCACCACGGCCATATCAACCAAGCCCCAAAGGGCCAAGGTGACTCAAAACAGTCCTCAGGCAGGTCAAAATAAGGCCAAAACTTGCATGGAATGAGGCCCAAACAAGCTAGCATGGTGAGCACCAAACATGACGCATACAAGGCCAATGAGGAGGATTACACTACACCCATCAAAACCAAGCATGAGATGACTATACCAACAAAAATCAGAGTTATGGCATGTCAAAATAACACCAAAAATGCACTGATATGGCAGCCCACAAGCTTAGGCAAAAAGGCATACATAATGGCTCATATTTAAGACATAAAGAACAACCTTCCAAAGGCATTGAAAAAAGTGACAAACGTGAGTGTTTGGCCATGGAACATGCACTGAAATCATGGTAGAAATGATGCTAGATCATGCAAATAGCCCAAGCAATGCATGCTAGTGGACTCAATACACAAAGCTAGTAAGCAAGAATGCACTATGGCTATACAAAGCATGGCATGCATGATCAAAGCAACTTCAAATAGAGCTTAAGCATGTTGAAATATGAGTAAAAGCTTCTTTGAGTTGAGCCAAAATCATGCTAAAACCATGGCTTAAAGTATAAAGCATGTTAGGCTAGCAAGTAGCATTACACTACAAGTGTATGAGGCATTCAAGAGACAACCAAACCAACCCAAAATAGTGCTATATCATGGCAAAACAAGGCTTAAGACATGCTGAAATAGAGCCACAAAGAGGTATAAAAACATGCCAACTTGGTGAGCCATCAACACAAGCATACAAGAGAAGGGGAGGGGGGACAACCCCCTTCTATTTGAGGCCTCAAAACCACATTCCCACCACTAAAATTCCTCTGGAATTCAGCAGTGAAGAGGCTAAACAAAAGTGATCCAAAGGCTTAAAAAGATGGTTCAAGACAAGGCCAAACAAGGCTCGAAAGGGGGTAGACTACCCCCAACACCAAAGAGGTCTCAAACTAACATGTTAAACACTTAGAAACAAGACTATTTTCAGTTGAAAGCAAGGCCTAAAACAATATGCAAGGATGGCCAATATGGTATACAAACAAAGGCTTAAAATGGGAATACACTCACCCTTGAAGCACAACTTCAAAACCAGCAGCTTCTGAGGCAAAAACCAACTTTTAGAGCTCAAATAACACTCCCAAGAATCTCAACTCAAAGATGGTGGTGTATTGCTAGGTGTTGTACTGCAAAAATGAAGAGAAATTACACTTTAAGGCACAAACCAACACAATAGAGAGAGAGAGTGTGTGAGAAATATATATATATATAGAGAGAGAGAGAGATATGACTCTTGTATATCAGATTTTTAGAACCTCTAGAAAGGGAGAGGGGTCTCCCTTCTTATAGAAAAACAAGTTCCAAGCTTGTTTAGCAAGCTAGAACTTGGTCCAAATCCATCCATACACGTGTATGGAGGATACACCAAGTGACCAACAGCTAACACCAGTTGGAAGCAAAATATATGCAAAAGCAGAAAAAGGGGCCTCGGCCAAAAGATATGGCCGACCGTCCAAAAAGAGTGCCGATCGGCCAAAAAGAGTGCTGATCGACCAACACTGATGCCCGATGACAAGAAAACACGGCCGATAAGCACAAAACTTGGCCGATGGGTTGTAGGGAGGCCAACAAGCCACAACTCTTCCCTCAGAAACAAAATCACAAGCTCTTGGTCCATAACCAAGCACAAAACAGACAAGTTGAGAGGCTCCAAGGCAAGGCGCGCAGCTGAGACCTTTAAAAACTCAAAGCGAACACAAGCATGGATGATCACCGAGTGTTCAAACGATGACGTCCAAGTCTTGAGGACGGTCAAAAGTGCGGTGTCTACATTGGGTAGGGTTTTTGTAAGTGATTTCCAAAGCGGGCAATCACCATTCAGGCCGTTCTTGAAAGAAATAACCGCCAGCTCCTAGTTATAAGCCAGAATCCAATTGTAAACCTCATAGTATCTCTTGGCGTAAGTGATGTTGGCCGAAAGGTACCACATTGAGGCCACTTAAGTTACAGTTTTAGTCTTTCAATTTTATTTATTTGGTGGAGATGATGTGTTTCATGCACTTGTACAAATTTGGCAGGAAATATGAAACTTCAATCAAAAGGAGCGCGAAAGCAAATTCCCCATGCGAGAAGTGAAAAATTCGAGCCAGCTAGACCACCGCACGTGCGGCTAAGCTTCACCGCACGTGCAGCCCACCACCGCACGAGCAGCCTACATGACCACATGAGCGGCCCACCTAGGGACGTGTGCACGAAATTTTTGGTCTATTTTGCTCCAAATAAAAGACAGGAAATCAGCCAAAGCAAGGGTTCAAAAAATTGAATGCAGAATAGAGGGAGGCTAGGGTTCCAAAGAGGTGATACTCTACCAAAGCTTGAAAGACACTTCCATGGGGGTTTCTTCCTCATCTTCTTCCTCTTTCCACTCCTCCATGAGTGGCTAGTCGTCTTTTTTAGGGTTTTGATGAAACCCTAGCCATGTAATGGAATTTTTCATGAGCTTTCATTGTAAATTGGTTTGAATGAATGTATGGATGATTTAAAAGTGTTTAATAATTGTTTCGTTCATCTCTTCAAGTATTTTACTCTCTGTCATTGTTTAATGCTTTCCATACATTAGTATTCTTTGTGTTTGTATTCAAAGTACAAGACGAGTCATGCTATGAGAGACGGATCGTTTTGCTAACATAGTTTAGAGCAAACGACTCGTACTACTAGGGATGATTCGTGCCTGTACATTGAATGCAACAACCCTCTTGATCAATATTTCAAACTTGTAGTTGTGAAATATTGGGTAATTCAAACTGAATTGCGATTGGTGGTTGATGTTAAGTCTCATTCATGTGGTTAGTGGTGAATTATCTCAAACCCTAATTTTAATTATCAATATAATTCTTCAATTTTATTTAATTGCTGTTTAGGTATAAAATCAATCTTATCTTGTTAATCAAAATTAATTTAGGAATTTTGCGATTGAATTAATTTAATTTCACATTTGTCCCTGTGGATCGATACCTGGACTTGCCATTATTCTAATTGAATTTGGTATAGTTTAGTGATTATTTTTGGTGTGTTCAACGACCCATTAGTAAGCCTTGAGGCAGCCTTCACCATCGCTAGTCTTTAAAGCCAATAGGGAGTCTATCCTCAGTGGCTGTGACTTGTTTGTCACAAACTTGGCCACAAACATCTCGGCCAGGCCTTCCAACCTGTTTACACTCCATTTCTACAGGTTATGGAACCAATCCGAAGCTATCTCCCTAAAGGATTATGGGAATACTTTGCACAATAGTTGTTTGTTCCCGCTCCACAAGGGCATTAAATTCAAATACAAACCAACATGAAAGTTTGGATTAGGCTTACAGTTATAGATTTGAAACCTCGGCATGTTAAATCTCTTTGGAGCCTCAAACGTATTCAAATCCACTGAGAATGGCGTCATCGGCTGGACATTGGATGTGATCTCGGCGTTGAGTCTTTTCCTCTGGAGGTAATCTCTCAGGTCTTCATTTATTCTACTGGGAGCTCGGCTATCAATAGACTTCAACCTCTTTGACATGCTACTTCTGGTGTAATTGTGTGTTCTCTTGGACTTCCCTTCGTCTACTGCATCAAAACAGAGGCCTTGCCCTTGGATTCGCCGAAATCTCTTAACATAGGTCCCTTTGGTTCATGGTGTATTCTGTGACTCGCCTCGTACTAACTCTGTTCACCCGATATCTCATAATGGCCGATGTAAGTTTCCCTATCGCTTGTCATGCTACGGGATAACTAAGACTGTCTTATGTCCTTCTTTCTGGGCATCAGTTTTGGCTGCTGATACCGGCATGTTCTGCAACGGGAACGATGGTTGCATCACGTTGTTTTGCATCATAAAGTTGACCACTGTCTGCAGGTCTGTCAACTTTTTCACCATGTCCTTCAACTCCTCATCCCTCCTCATGCATCTATCCTTCCACAGCTAGAGATCACTTTCGTTGTAATACTCATCTCGGCCTCCCTTCTTCGAGTCGTTGCACCCCTTGCTAGCATCATTCGCCCCAAGATTTGCTTTCTGCACCCCTTTATTACAGTTCCTTTCTATGGCATTAGAATCCACATGTTCCTTTCCCTCACTATGGATGTCGTCTCCAATTCTCACTTCCTGTTCGTTGTTGGCCATTTATCCTTCCTAAGTTCCCACAGACACCGCCAAATTGTGGGTGTTGATTTATAACCCACAACCAAATAGGGAACTTAGCTGGAGAGCACCAATAAAATAGAATGAGCCAACTACTTGCCAACAAGAAGATGAGGATTTCGTAATGGTTCGTTCACCTAGGGGAACTCCGACAATCAAGTTAGTAAATCTTATCTCTCACAGATATCAAAACAGTACTTAAACTCACAAGTAAAAACTTATCTTAGACCCACGAGGGTGCCTCATTTTTATAACCAGCAATAACCCAGTCCTCTAGAAGCCTCACTTCATGGGACTCAAGATCAATGCTCATCTCGGACTCTCGACTAGATAGGGATAAACTCTTCTAGAGCCTTATCCTTATCCAGACTGAGAGCCTCATCTGATCTAGGACTCTTGTTACTTATTCTAATATCTCGAAATTCCGATATTACCGCGGAACATCTCGGCAATGCCATGATTAGCTCAACAACATGACTCATTCACGTGGCACCTTAGCCGACATCTCGGGGATATCTTGGCCATGTGGTGTCATTTGCAAAATACTTCCCCACACTACCCAAAAAAAAAAAAAAAGGGTTTATTGATAGATCAAAAAATATTGAATCAGACAAGTGGGTATTGATAGATGGTTATTGATCCATAGTTTTGGGCACTCAATTTTGATGGGGTTTGTGATGCGGCTAAATCAAGAGTGAGAAAGTAGGGAACAAGTATATGAAATGTTGATTTGTAGTTGGGTTTTGGAGGGCAAAGAGTTATGGAGGAGCTTGGTTTGAAGAAGTGGTGGGGAAATGAAATATGATATTTTGTATTGGCTATTTTTGGTGATTAAAATTGACTTTAATAGGTAGTTTAATTGTGTGAAGGTGGTTTTGTCAATACACATGCTCAGTTGACCCTACGCAATAAGGAAGAATTGGTCCATTATCCATCAAGGTATTAATTGTATACATATTCTTACTATTCTGAAAAGAGTTTTATACAATTTTTTTTTTTTTTTTTAAATTGTTTTCCAAAACCTTGTTTGAAATTGTATGCAAAATCGGTTTTCCTTATTGGAGCGGTCAATCGCATTGGGAAAGTGATCAATCGCTGTTGGCGATTGATTTGTGATCAATTGCTATGTCTTGAAAAACAATAGTTTGTGATCGATAGGCGATCGAATCCTCTTGGGTGATCAATCGCTCTTGAGATGGAATTGATTGCTCTTCTGTCTATTTCTAAACATAATTCTATTTGTTTTGAAAATCTTTTTTCTTCTACGAAAAGCTCTTTCTAAACCCTGAATTTAGGTATCTCAACTATTGTGCTTTCATAGAAAATTCTCTCTCTAGAGAGTTGGGTTTCAAAAATCCATAAAATACTTTGCATTCTTACATTATTCGTTCTACATCCTTGGCCAGTTGAATAATCAGAACTGTTTGTGAATAGAGATCAAAGTTGAAACTTCATGGAATCCTATAGATCAAGAAGGGTGACCGGGTCATGCTGTGCTCGTAGGAATTACTACAACATGTTAGGTAAACTTGGATAACAGTGGTAAATCCTCTCTGCTTTGTGTTTGTATTATTTGATCTTAGTAGATTTTTTTTTTGAGTGTTGGGATCGTGACTTTTTATCCTTCTGGATTTTGCACATAACATCCTGTGTTCTTGTGTTAATAATCAACTTACTTGGACTTAAAATTGATAATTTTAATTGGATAGCTTATTCACCTCTCACTAGGCACATAATATTCAGACTCCGTACTCTTAGGAAGAATTGAAACTGGTGCTCTTCGTGGTTTCATGACTTCAAGTTGGAGGGCAGAGAGTATTTCGATCTGCGAATCCCCTACCAACACCAATGAGTTTTCTCTCTCCCTCCCCCTCTCTCTCTCTCTCTCTCTCTCTACACGTATAGATTGAGAATAGATGAAAAAGTGAAGAAAATTGTATTTATTGTCCACTCTCTCTTTCTAGGAAGTTTGTTTGGGAAGTTTCGGAGTGCAATGTAAGTGATTTCGCCGCCAGCGGAAAGAGGTTCAACGATGGCGAAATGTCCCCGGAACTCCACCTAGGACCGGCCTTGACTTATTAGGACCTAAGGCGAATTTTTTAAATTGGGCCTTTCATATATCATTATCTAAAAAAAAAAAAATTGTTTTGATAAAAGGATAAAAATTTATTTCTATTGCATTACAATTTAACAAAATTTAGATAACAAATATATATACATATATATATATAATAGTTGAATTTCAATTAGTTGAATCGAATTTTTATTTTTTAGTTTACCAATGCTATAAGAACTAAGATTAATTGGGGGTAAGGATGTGAATTTTTTACATAACTCAAGCAATATATAAAATTAGCAAATTTAGATTGACTATTTTTCAACATAAATCCAAATATGACACGACTCAATAATATGAATTATTAGTTATATATTTTAATGTTCACTAAGGGAAGCCATGATAATTTTTTAATCTTTTATTTAACTCCATCTAACTGAATAAAAAAAAGTATGTAAAATGATAATTAAGGCTAATATCTTTTTTTCATTTAAGATTTTTTTTTTTTTTTGGTTACCTATTTTAAAGTCAATCTAGTAAAAAAATGTAGTAATAAGGTACACTTTTTTTAATTAGAAAAATGCAATTGAATTAAAATCAAACATTCTATGAATAATTTCATTTAGTAGAAATAAATTTTTATAAAATTCAACTTATGGGAAAAATTTTAATCTCTCCATACACTTGCTAAGTTAATTTTAACTAAAAGTGAAAGTTTTCACATTAAATATCAAGGGGTACTTACCAATTAGTCCTATTCACTAGACTTATTTACCTACGGGTCCTAACTAATAAATTTAACACTATAAAAATAAGAGAGTGATAAATTTATCACTAAAAATTTATTCATAAAAACAAAGAGACTGATAAATTTATCACTATAAATTTATTCATAAAAAAAAAGACTGATAAATTTATCTTTATCACTTAATAAATTTATCAAATAGGACTTAATGGGTATTAAGTCTCCAAAGTAGGACCTATTGGTTAATAAGTCTCCAAAATAGGACCTATTGGTAGTTTACCCAAATATCAATCGGACACAAATCAAAATAACACCATACGATAACATGATAATAAATGAATTGAGCTAGTATTGAAGTAATTATGAAATAACACAATATGATACACTCCCTTAATTGGGGGCCCTAAATTTTGTTCAAAATTGGGGGCCCGAGGCGACCGCCTTAGTCGCCTCACCCCAGGGCCGGCCCTGACTCCACCGGAATAGTTGTACTTGACCACGGCGGTGAAGGTGGAGCGGAGCAACTGCCAAACCATCTCTGAAGAAGACAAGGCAACAGAATCAGAAGCAGAGATCCGAATGCAAAATCGAAGAAGAAGATCTCGATTCTCAGATCACCTCTCGAAGTCCGAATGTAAAAATGTGTAATAAATACCTCAAAAATTGTTTGAAAGATTTCCCTACCTATTTAGACGGTCACTCAAATCTGTTTAAGCAATTTACTTATAAAAAAGAAAAAATAAATAAATTATATCAGTCCTTTAATTTCATTTTGAATTTTACATTCGTCTTGTAGTTTTTTTATTCACGATATTAATGATAACTGACGAAAGATTAGATTGAAACTCAATTGTAAGTGTTGATTTAAATTAATAAAATTAAAATTTCACTTTACTCCTTTTAATTTTACTATTAAAGTTTTTCATTTATAACGAAAATATCACATTAATTAAAATGCAATTAAAAATGTGGATTTAATTAGGGCAAAACACCAATAAATTCCAAATTTTAATATGTTAAACTATTTGGTCCTGCCTGTTATTTTGTAGACTAATAAGTCCTATTTGAATATTAAAAGCTTACTATAGGCCTTTTTTAGATTTCCCTCCTTTTCGAACATTAGTAACATTAACTATACCAACAACATCATCAAACATCATCAACATCACCAACATCATAAAATATCATCAACATTGATCAAACATCAACTGCATCATCAAATATCAACTACATCATCAAACATCATCAACATCACCAACATCATAAAACATCAACTACATCATCGAACATCATCAACATCACCAACATCATCAAACATCAACTACAACATCACCAACATCACCAATATTGTGAACATCATTAAACATCAACTACTTCTTCAACCTCATCAAACATCATCAACATCACCAACATCATAAAATATCATCAACATCATCAAACATCATCAACATCACCAATATTGTGAACATCATCAAACATCAACTACATCTTCAACCTTATCAAACATCATCATGCACCAATATGGGATACAATATATTGATGTTTATACAATATAACAAACAAAGATACCATACCAAATATAAAATATAACAAACAAAGATACTATACCAAATATAAAATATAACAAACAAAGATATTATACCAAATATAAAAAGGACTAAATGGTTTACAAAAAAACACTCAGGACTGGATAGAGCAACATTTCTCAATATGGGATTTATGAGTAATTTTTCCATTTAATTACATAGACTTAAATAAAATTTTATTAAAATTGTAGGGAGCATATGTACATATTATCAGTAATATTATAAACTTATAATTTTTATCTAAAATTTTACCAGAGTTATCAATGTATAAATCTTACGTCATAATTTAATTTTCACTACATAATCTTATCGTGGGTCAAAATCAGACACCATTCTTCTGGGTTTGGATATACTGTTGCCCCAAAAGGACAACAAGAACTGCGGTGCCTTCAGACGGCACAGTTTTGACACTTCAGGTTTTTTTTTTTTTTTTCTTAGGGTTGGTTTAGGAAGTGGGTTGGCTTTTTGGCTTTTTGATTTTTTTGGTTATTTTAGCCTGGGCTAAAAAGCTCGGTTTGGGAAGGATTTTTTTGGCTTTTTGACTTTTTTGACTTTTTTTGTGAGAGAAGAGTGTAATGATTATGGGTTTGATGTGATGTTTTGTTTGTTGTGGCTAAAATAACCTATTTTGTCTTTTATGACTAAAATAGCCAAAAAAGCCTACAACCTGTCTTCCCAAACGGAGCCTGAGAGGGTAATTTATGTGCAAATTGGGCCGAGCTGGGCCATTATGGGCCTCAGTACAAAGGGCTGAGTAAAAAGGCCATAAAGTTACTCCAGTGTTGAAGAGGCTTAAAATTAGTCTGGTCCCAAGCCCAGAAGTTAGTCCGGTCCAAGGGAGGCGTAATGTTGTTCCGGTCGAAGGATGCTTTGTAGTTAGACCGGTTTAAAGGTGCTTTGAGTTTATACCGGTCATATGCAGTGTAACTAGCTCGGTCTAAACCTTGCTCAAAGATTAGTTCGGTTTTGAACGTACCACGGTTCGTGCAGGAGGAACCGAGGTATGATGAGCCCTCTTCTGGGCTTGGTTTTTGGGTTAGTTCGGCTTAACTCTTCTATGGATAGCTCGGTCTTGGCATATGAAGCCGAGGTAGGAGAAAGGCAAGGAAGAGCTGAACTAATGTTTAGGTCGGTCACTCCAATTAGTGTAGCATGGCAATGTTATTTCGGTCGTATGGTAGTCCGGCCATGGTAAAACCATCTCACTTGGTTAAAGTAGTGAGGGGGGTGTTGAGGGATAAGCATTATCTTTCAGGAGTATGAATCCTAGGAAGACTCTACATGGAGGAGTAAAAGTCCTATTGGGATTATGCCACACGGAACCTATAAAAGCTCACAAACATCACATGTGGTGAGATAACGCAACTTTGATTCCCGAATACATAGAGCTTTTGTCTATTTGTCTAGTTTGCTGACTTAGGCATCGGAGAGGTTTCCGGCACACACCCGCCGGCCAGCTCACGTTTGTATTTTCAGGTAGTAAAACGACGTCGTGCGTAGGAACGCAGACTTGATCAACAGGATTATACGAGAAGATTTATTTCTTTTCCGTACAGAGCCTAGTCGTGTAGTTACAATGCATCACTTTGTTAATTACACTTAACATTTTGGATTTTGTGCATTTCTTGTAGAGAATTTAAAATATGTATATACAGTATTTATATAATTCTCAATACCAAAAAGTGTTTCGCAATTTACCCACTTGTTAAGGTATTAATATTACTTAATTACTTAGATTTCAAATTTTCTATATTTATTTTTAAAATTAGCATAATAAAATATTTTAAATTTTATGATTGATATTGCAATTTTTTATTACATTAATTTATGACGAGATTATGTATTTTATGGTTGATACGAAATTTTGTGATAGGATAAGGTGCATATTGTTTACACCCTTACCATTCATTCTTGATTCATTATAAGAATAATTATAAATATATTATAAATAAAATTATTGCAAAAGAATAGTAATTCAACTATTCATTCTATTTTACTCTAGTGAAAGGATTAATAATTTCAAAAATTGGTACAAGATTAACAATTTCATAAATTAGTGAGATAATCATTTATTATGTATTAATTTTTTTTCATACTTGAAATTATGATTCTCAATCCCTCTCAATATTAAAAATTTGTCAATGTTGTCGAATTGAATTTTTCGTATATGTAATTTGGTTAATAAAATTTGCAATCAAACATGAGATTGTGAATTCATGGATTAACAATTCCAATCCTATGCTATAATCTTTGTAATCAAACATGCCCTAAATGTTCAGAATTCTATATATTGTGCATGTGTGAAATTATAATAAAGTGTATTTACTTGTAACAACATTTTATAAATTATTATGATATTGAGATACTTTATTTCTCAAAAATGATGAATTATGGTTATAATATCCCTTTCATGTATTATTTTAATTATACCTACTCACTAACTTATTCACAAGTAACAACTTTATTTTCTCAAACGTCAAAACTAAGGCCTCGTTTGGGGACATGTTATTTTAGTAATTTTCTGATTTTTTGGCTAAAATATGGGATAAAAAAAAATTAGTATGTTTGAATTGACTTTTTGATTTTTTACGAAAAGATGTGCAAAAAGTAAAAAAAAAATCGAATTTTAACTTTTTGATATATGTTATAAGCTTTCTGATTTTTTTTTTAGTAACTTTTGATTTTTAAACTAAAAGTGTTGCATGCCAAACGAAGCCTGAGTCACAAATTTTTACAATATCAATCATAAAATTTTAAACATTTTATTATGCAAATTTTAAAAATAAATCTAGAAAATTTGAAACCAAGTAATTAAATAATATTAACACCCTAGTAATTTGGTATATTGTGAAACACTTTTTGGTATTGAGAATTAGAAGTAAATTTTTTTTTATTTTTATATTCTCTACAAGTAAACATTAGTTTTGCTCTCTAGCTGAATGTATAGCTCTCCATCTTTAGTTTAAAAATCTTTGGTTTAAAGGAAAAAAAAAAAAAAAAAAAAAAAAAAAAAGGTGACAAAACTGTGCCGTTTGATGGCACCGCAGCTCCTGCTGTCCTTAAGGGGCAGCAGTATGAGACCAAAAAAAAAAAAGAAGGGGGGGGGCGGCAGTATCCCCAAACCCCATTCTTCTAAGTCCATAGAATTTCTGATATATTATACTGCACATGTTAAACTTCTTCCATCAAGTGCCCCTTTCAATATTAACAATGTCAAAGTAGGCAAATATGAGCCTCATGATTTCTAGTGCTTGAAACTTCTTGATGTATTCTCAAAGGCTGTGTTTGCTTTATGGATCTGGAGAGAGATTTTAAAAAAATAAATAAATAAAATATAACTAAATTATATTTCATATATCACTTTTTTTTTTTTTTCTTCTCCAAATTTATAAACCAAACACAATAAATTAAATGGAGATCTTCCATGATACAAAATGCACTCAAAAAATCAAATGGTGCATTTTATGAGTGCATTTTGTGTCAATTACCATTCATTTTTAAATTTTAATACTCTATTCTAGAAGTTTGAGTCCCATTATAGACACATTGTTTTCTTCCACTGATTCACAATACCGATTATAAATAGACCTTAGAAAAAAATATATCACTTATCTTTCTCTTTAAATATCCGCTGATGCATATGTTGATTTTGGACTTTCGGTGCCAATAGTCATGGATATATAATTGCATCACTAATATCAATATGGGTTTGTAACAATTGCTTAAGACCCATAAAAACCCTAGAACGGAGAGCTCTTGAATCTCATAAATAGTAGACAAAATCACATATGCATTAGCATAAATACATATTTTATTCAATAGAAACATACAAAAAAATCTAATCATTATCATATGGACTGAATTGAATAAACATGTTTATGGTGCATATATACTACGTCAATTTAATTTTTTAACAGTTCTCACATTACTTGAAAAAAAAAAAAAAAAAAAAAAAAAAACATTGAATCCAGAAATACAACTGTTTCTGTTTATTTATTTATTTCCCGCAATGCAAGAATCATGTCGCTTCTCAGGATTTCCATTTTCAACTTGAACTCCACTTCGAAAAAGAAAACTAACGTTTTTACATATTTTTATATGTAAAAGTTGTCATACGAAGATCTAATTGTACAAGCGGTGGCTTCAATATTCTGTATAAGCAGAACAAGTGACACTACAACAAAAACATACTTTAGTGACACTACACTAGTGCCATATTTTTAGAAAATGCCACAAAAAATGATATTTAGTGGCACGTTTTTGAAAAATGCCACAAAACGACAAACATAAAAGGCTCTAGTGACATTTCAATGAACAAGTGTCACAAAACTACAACAAAAACATACTTTAGTGGCACTACACTAGTGGCACATTTTTAGAAAATGCCACAAAAATAATATTTAGTGGCACGTTTTTGAAAAATGCCACAAAACGACAAACATAAAAGACTCTAGTGACATTTCAATGAACAAGTGTCACAACACTACAACAAAAACATATTTTAGTGACACCATACTAGTGGTATGTTCTTAAAAAATGTCACAAAAAAAATATTTTGTGGCATTTTTTAGAAAAATATCATAGAGCCATAAACATACAAGACTCTAGTGGCATTTCAATTAAAAAAGTGTCATTTCACTACAACAAAAATGTCACTATAACAAATTTATACTTTAGTGACACTACACTAATAGCATGTTTTTAGAAAATGCCACAAAAATAAAAATTGGCATTAAATGTTTTAGAAAAATGTCACAGAACCACAAAACATATAAGGCTCTAGTGGTATTTCAATAAAGAAATGTCATATCAATTTTATGACATTTTATAAAATAATGACACAAAAAATTATGTTCGTGACATTTACCAACAGATGCCACTAAACTTTAGTTGCAATGGCATTTTTAAAAAAAATGTCAGGACACTAGGTAGGTGCAAATTACTTTTTATGGTACTTAGGTGAAAAGTGTCATAAACAAATATTTTATAACATTTTGAGAAATGCCACTAAGCCAAAAACTTTCCAAGCTTATAATGACATTTTTGAAAAAACAAAAAATGCCAATATATTTTCTAAAATTTTAAAATGCAGTAAATGATTAAAAATAAATGAATTAAACTCAATATACACTACAGGAAAAAGCATATTCGACGACTAAATTTCCAGACCAAAAAAATTTGGTCGCTGAAAGTATAGCTTTCAGCGACCAAAACAGCATTAGTTGCCAAAAGTAAAGCTTTTTGGCGACTAAACAATTTTAGTAGCCAAAAGTCTACAATTGGCGACTAAAACTAAGTTTGGTCGCTGATTATATGAGTTTTAGTCAATAAAAAATTTTTAGTAGCCCAAAGTAAAGTTTTTTGGCGACTAAAAAAATTTAGTAGCCAAAAGTCTACAATTGGCGACTAAAAATAAGTTTGGTCGCTGCTTATATGGGTTTTACCGACTAAAAAAATTATAGTAGCCAAAAGTCTACAATTTAGTCACCAAAAGTGGTCATTTTTAGCGCGGGAGAACTAAAATCCTAAGGCGGGAATAAAATTTTTTGGTGACCAAAATTTTGGTAGTTGAAAGTGCATCTTCGGCGACCAAATCCGATTTTGGTCGACAAAAGTTAAGTTTTTTAGCAACTAAAAAATAATTAGTACCCAAAAGTATAGAATTGGCGACTAAAAAATATTTTTAGTCGCCAAAAGTGGTCTTTTTTTATTTTGGTAGTAAATAGTTTATTTTACATAAATTATGTTCAATAAAATAATTATGTTTATACATATTAATATATATGTATGTACTATATAAATAATATATGTTGCATATATAATCATGTGGTGCTATAGAAGTGTAGTGGGAAGAGTGTGGTGTATAAGGTTTATGGTGCGGGAGGTTGGCGGTTCGAGTCTCCGCAAGAGCGGATCAAATTGTTCTACAACGAATTATCGTCACGAATGGCACTTGATAACGTCACGAATAGTGCCTACCATGACATTAAAGTGTCACTGAAAGGTTTTAGTCTTGATGGTGTAATGACACTTATAAGTGTCACTAACTCTTTTTTTAATGGCGCTTGATAGTGCCACAAATAATATCTACCATGACATTAAAATGTCATTGAAAGTTTTTAGCCATGATGGTGCAGTGACACTTGCAAGTATCTACCGTGGCACCGATAGAAGTGGCACTTGTTCAAAATGCCACAAGACCAAAAAATGTCATTAGAAGAATAGTTTTGTGGCACTTTCAAATGTCACTAAACTAAAAAAATGTTGTAGTGAATATTCTGTATAAGCAGAACAAGTTTATTTGTTCTTTCTAATATGCAAACATTCTTGACTGGCACACTATTATAGATGTGAATCATCCGACTTACTATACATCTCTCAAAGATATTTGAACAATATAATGTGTGAATGTCCATGAATCATTTCACAAAACAAGGAAAAGAATAATTTAATACTATCAGTCACCACGGCGATACATCTTGTCACGCCCCACTTTTTATTACTCGAAGTCATTACCAAATTCATTAACTTAATTCATTTTCAGAGATAACATGCGGAAATAAACTCATTCATTCAATCCGTAGAAGTGATTAACAATACTCTCATTCGTATGCAAAGTAAATATTACATGAACATACTTAATGAATTGCCCTTGGGCTTACATCACTTAAGGTACAAGAAGAAGGGTGTAACCCTTTCACAACAATGGCATTCCGCCAACATAACAGAGGCCCCGTGGCCAGTAAATAAGTAGATCCAAATCTTGCAGCTCAATCTGCTTAACACCTGAAAAAGATTCAACAACGTGAGATGAACATATAATCCAGTAGGGAACTCAACATGATCCTCAACAATAACAACTTACAGATAGCTATGATCATGACCACTCATTCTCATACTAGAATACTAATGTGACAGTTTATATAAAATATATATATGTATGACTTTTCTCGAAAACAACCGTTTCACTCAACGCTACAAGCTATTTGTCTTTCATTTTTCCTTTCATTAATCCCCGTTCCCAATCTTTCATAACATTAACAATTACTTAGGAAATAATCTCACTAAGCCCGATACTCTCTTCCATTTTCACTACATACACAGATGTACCTTTTCAAAACATGTTTATCTTTAAAACATTCGTTCTCCTTCACACTTTCCAAAAGACAAGAATGACATTTTGGTTTGTTTCCACTACTATCATAACTATACATGCATATCTTTGTAAAAATATAAATTTACAATCCACCAACATGTATACAATCAACCAATGGAGTAACTCGGTCCTCCGAACTGTAACCAATCAAATCCATGATGTTTTCAGTTACAATGAAACAACAACAATCCCACTTTGCTCTACTAGCTATGTGCTTAGTAAGCCAAAGATATACTGAAATAACTACAGCCAACTTCGCTCTACTAGCTATGTGCGTAGTAAGCCAACAATACACCCCACTAAACAACATTAACAGCAAGCTAGTTTACCAGGCGCTAGCTGGAAGGGTATGGTGCCTCCGATTATTAGCACGGTCAGTTCTCCAGGCGCTAGCTGGAAGGTAACGGTACCTTTGATTCTAAGCACGGGGTATAACATCAATAATCACAGCACATCAGGGCATAACCAACATGTATAATGCATACACATAAACTATCAAGATACCAGCAGTGTGTTAAAGTAGATGAACACATAACTATCTCCTCCCGAGCAAATATACATATATATAATGTATCTAGCATTTCATCACATACGATGTTCAATTAATAAATGGTAAAATACATACCCGACAATTCTACACAACCGTGTCATCCTCCACCGATGACCAAGGACAAAACCTCTAGATGCATATAGTTAGTACATCTATTAAAAGACTCAAATATCATGAATCACAAACCCAACAACAACATTAACCTGGTAGTTAAAGATACAACTTCTACATGTGTGTTCAACACTCAAGATACAACAATCTAATTCTCAAACTTATTTCGAAAACACTTTCTTCATTTTCTCAAAAACAATTCCATTTCCTTTTTGTTATCACAAAACCAACTCCACATTCCTTGTTTCCATAAAACCAATTCCAAAGCCATGGTTAATCCCTTAGGCATCAACACCCTTACCAAACTCATTTTGACAAAAGAGATTTACACACAATGGTCAACAAACCCCCATTTTAATTTACCCAACCAAAATATAATTTAGGGCTTTTCTTCATTTAACTACAACATGCTAATTTATATTCTAATTAGCCAAGACAACAATCAATGAAGCCAAATCCATTCTCAACACAACCAACCCTAGGTTTATTTCATGATTTTCAAACAAATCCAACATGATACAATTTTCATGCAATACAAAAATTACCACATGTCTATCTATAGACGGAGTATTGAAAAAAGAACAAGGAGAATCCCTACCTCAAATGGAGAACTCAAATAGAGAAGATCACTCGAAATCAAAGTGCTCCAAATCCCAAATTTCTTGGATCAAAACGAAGCCCTCGACGATCAACACACTTCTTACAAAGGCCCAAGGTGAGGAAAACACTCTAGCTAGATCAATCCTAAGAGAGAAGTTAGGTTTTAGAGTGAGGTGCTCTCCAATGGCTTTTTCGAAAAAGTAAGAGAGAGAAAGGAAATCAAAAAGTGATTCAAAAAGCTGAATCTCGGTGTGTTATACAGGTCGCCCCGCTCGAGCGTGGAAACCCCCACTCGAGCGTCACTCACAGACTCCTGCTCGAGCGCCCAAACCCCTGCTTGAGCGGCGGATACAACCATCCAGAAGTTTGCAGAATAAGTCCCCGCTCGAGCGTCAAACTCCCCGCTCGAGCGGATAAGCAACAACAAAGGCCCGCTCGAGCGTCAAAAGTGCCGCTTGAGCGGAGACGCCATAAACTGGGCAAAAGTTCTAAGTTTTAAAACACAACCAACTATTCCCAACAAGCCCAACACAACCCAAAACTCTAAGATAAAGAGTAAGGGATAGAAAAGAAGATAAGACAACAACAAATCTACGGAACTGAGTCCGGATTACAGTTCAATAACAACAGGGAATACCGGGATTGCTATACATCTGAAATAGTTATCTCATTGACAGAGGGTACGTCAAGATTTTGTGAGCATTGAGCTAATTCTAAGACTTGCCGCCCAACAGAGAACGCAGGTTGTTTTGGTTGAGGAAGTATCACGGTGTCACTTCCCAACATAACAACTACAAAAGACATGTTGGGTCTATCCACTGCATCTTCTTGGACGCACAACAATCCAATATGGATGCACTTCAGCACTTCACTTGCCACGCATGACTGCACTAGTATTGGACCCATCAACTCCAATCCTTGTCCTTTAGACCATAATTTCCATGCCTGTACATTATTCAAGTTAAAATCGATGTATGTTTTTTCATTATGCATCTTCATTTAACGACAGATAGAGATATGAAACATACAAAAGCAAGGAGGTTGTGGCCATGTTTGGAAAGATGAAAGCCACTATTCTTCTTCCCAATTATTATCTCGAGCAAGATAACCCCAAAACTAAAAACATCTAATTTAACAGAAAATAATCCTTCCATAGCATACTCTGGAGCCATATATCCACTATTGTAGAAAGAGAACATCCGAAATAATATCATGTTAGACGGATATGCATTTTAGAAACTCCATGATCATCAGTAATAAAGTCCTAATTTCATTCTCAAATTGTTAATGCTTTTTTCCTATACTACACTGCCATAGACCATGATTAAACTAAAAATTACAGATTTATGTATGTAAATTTATGGAAACAGAAAAGACTTACTATGATCCAACAATTCTATTTGTGTTGGCTTCACTTTGATTTCCACCAAAAATCCTTACCATCCCAAAATCTGATATCTTGGGATGCATCTCATGATCCAACAAAACGTTGCTAGCTTTAAGGTCCCTATGAATAATTCTAAGTCGAGAATCTTCATGTAGATATAGTACGCCTCAAGCAATTCCATTAATTATGAGAAAGCGTCTCTTCCAGTCTAGTTGCTCTCCTTTAGTTGAGTCTAACAAATAACCAAGTAAAATTACTATATATCTTTGTATTGATCTTTGGTTTTGTATTGGTTGCATTAAAATTGGATTCATTAGCAAATAGGAAGTGACTAGAAATAGTCCAAACCAAAGAGGAAGACATCTAAGCTTTTGTTGGGCAGGTACTCATAGATGAGCAGTGACTCATTTTCCTCCAAGCAACAACCTAAGAGTCTGACAAGATTCCTATGTTGTAGCCTTGCAATTAAAATGACTTCATTCTTGAACTCTTTTAGCCCTTGGCCGGAAGTTCTTAAGAGCCTTTTAACTGCAATTTCTCTATCATCCGGTAATGTACCCTGCAAACAAATTTCAAGTCATGTAGTCACTCAAATAATGGTCTTTTGAACCTAACATTGCATTGTCAATCACTTGATCCACAATGTATACAATTGATAAGCTATATATGATTTATACTTTTTAGAGATTCGTCTTGAACTTCGCAAGTACCTTGTAAACTGGACCAAATCCACCTTCTCCGAGCTTATTTTTTTCAGAAAAATGTTCTGTTGCTACAAGTATAATATCTAACTGAAACGAAGGAAAGTCTTGCAATTTCACGTGCTTCTCTGCTTGCAAATTTTCACTGTTGTAGTCATTGCCAAATCTTCCTCCAGCCGAGTCAATCAATTCAACTTCTGAGCTATTTCCATTATCTTCTACAGAGAGAGAAAAAAAAAAAAAAAAAAAAAACCACAGAGCAGAGAATCAACTAATAATGGGTTGTAATTGTAATAGAATTGTGGAAATCATTAGACTCTAATTACGTTTCTGTACTAGTGTTGCTTTCCTTCTCCTTTGGTAGTAGATACAAGAACCAAGCAGTGTTACCACTAGGAATACAGATAGACTTATGCTGATACTGATTGTACTTATTTTTCTTTTCCTTCCTTCAGAAAGCAAATAATCTTCATTTAACAACTATTTATATCATGGCCATTTGGTTTACAGTGTTCAATGATAACAAAAATTGAGTAAATTACACTGTTCACCATTAAATTATTATCAAATTCTAACTTTGGTCTTTAACCTGTAGATTTTCTGAATTTGGTCATTAAACTGTTGATTTTTTCTTAATATGATCTAGTTAATAATAACTAACATCCCATTAACCACTGAATAGCATTGTATTTGTAGCAAATTCAGTAGAGTAATGCATATTTCTTAAGAAATTAGTGCTGAAGTGAGATGGAAACACTCTTATACTGAATCTTCGTACGATATTGAGTGTAGAGAATGGCATAAGTGACAGAGGTTCGATGAACATAGAAGAGTTTTTTGATCCTCTAGAAAAAAAATAAATAAATAAATAAATAATTCCAAAATCCAAGCAATAAAAAAATCAAGAATGGATAAAAAATGATAGCCAATGTCAAAGGAAAATTTATAAATGTTCATTCGAATGACATGTACATGGAATGTGACGGTGTTTTTAAAAAGATAAAAAAAATCTTAAAAAGATAAAAAAAATCAAAGTTTGCATATCCTATTGCCATGAAAATTGTTGCAATTCAGAGTGAAGAATTTCAAGATAGAAATATTGCATCTAAGCCGTCACAAGTGATGTATTTTAACAACAAAAATCAGAACATCAATAGAAAATTCTAGTTTAAAGAGGTGTTGGAAAATAAACTTGTTTTTTGTAATTTGAGAGTAACTATCATGCATGTCGCTGACTTGAGTTGTATGCTAATGTTTTTGTGGTTATAGTCTAGTGGAGGAAATGACTCCTAAATTATCTTAATGTTAGAATGTCAAAAATTATCTTACAACTTTGTATGTACCTTTGTAATTGGGAAGTGGTGAAGAATAAAAAGGGGAGAGATGGTGTGCAAACTTAAACAACAGAGAGAGAGAGAGAGAGAGAGAGAGAGGGACATAGTCTTCTGATCCCTCTATATCTAAAGTCTTTGAAGTCCTTAAATCTTGTGAAATATGAGAGTTTGGGAATGGCGAATAAGTCAAGGGTTATCCTAAATCATAGAGGGAGCCCATCTCCAAGGGGCCCCAATAATGAGAAGACTTCTAAGGAGGAAAATAGAAGAAAATTTAAAGAGAAACTTCATAACCTAAAAGTGTGAGAGGGAAATTTTGAATCCTCTTTGTTGTGA
The DNA here is from genome assembly GCA_036172215.1 of Camellia granthamiana. Lineage (NCBI taxonomy): Eukaryota > Viridiplantae > Streptophyta > Magnoliopsida > Ericales > Theaceae > Camellia > Camellia granthamiana. The sequence continues at coordinate 127,846 of JAXFYN010000241.1, read as the reverse complement.
TAGTTGTTTTATGTCTTTTGTAGTTTTGTTTCCTTTGGTGAGAGTAGTTTGGTTCTGTTTATTTTTGCGCTCCCTACTGTTGGAAAAATGGTGTTTTATAAGGCTTATTTTGGGCCAACTTTGAGCCCAAAATTGAGTAGGCCCCGAACGTTTGTTGGGACGTGTCCGAAAAGGTGAAGTGTTCCTTGCCGCGTGGCAAGTCACACGGTGAAGGCGGTTCGTCAAAACCATTTATGAGTGAATGGAAACATGACGTCTTTTTTCGGGTTCGTGAAATAGGTATTTAAGGAAGTAAATGTGGGTTTTTTTGGAAAGGGTTGTCCCACATTGAAACTTTAAGAGAGTTTTGTTGAGTATATAAACTCTAGCCTACAACACTTGGGTTGGGCCCTAAGGGGCACCCCAAGTTTGTAGCAAGAAGGAGTTATGGACAAAGTGAACCATAGCCCAAACCACTACACACGCACGCGCCGCCAACGTCTGTCCGGTCGGGTCGGGTCGGGTCGGGTCTAATATTAATTTTTTGGACAAAATTTATTTGAATTTTAAATGAAATTAAATTCAAAGTTTGTGCCAAATAATTGAATTAATTTTCTGTCCATGTTTTATGCCTCTTCCAGTCCGAATTCTGTTTTCTAAATTGTTTGAACAGTGCTAAATAACTGTCCAGCAGTTACTGATTTGTAACTGCCGAACAGATTCAAAAATCTGGCTGCAAATCTATTTGTTTTACAACTGCATCTGTTCAAAAATAGTTTACACTTGTTCACTTCAAATTTGTACCTTTTCGGGTCTATATATTGTAGACTTGTTTCTACAGATTGGGGTTGATAACAGCATCCAGAAAATTTTGTCAAGACAGATTTTAATCTGTTGAAATTCGGATAGATTCAAATCTGCACAGTTGCAAATCTGTCCAATTCCCAATCTGAATCTATCCTAGAACAGTGTCATATATGTTCGGTGGTTTACATACCTGTTGGGACAAAATATTTTGCCTATAAATACCAACATTCCAGCAGTGTCATATATCCAAAAATCAGTCTGCAAATCCCATCTTTGCTGTCTAGATTTTATTTTGTGCATTATTCTTCATTTTAGTTTTAGAATAAAATTCAGAAAGTAAGAACACAAGGTTCTAGTTCGCTGTACAAATTTGTGTGGAGTGCTACTACAAGTTTGTGAAGATCATTTTATCCTGAGAGATAGACGCCACTCAACCGTAAATACCATAGCGGGGCGAATCTGTCTTAAGGACAGAGTGTCACACACTCGACTTGGTCTTTTGATTTTTATTTGGTTCGACAAAATAAATTCTATAAGTTTTATTTTATTTTGTTTGAATTTGTTTCAATTTATTTTATTTACACAGAAGATTGTTCCAACAATCTTAAGACATATTCAAATTATTCTGTTTACAGAATTTTTCGTTTGTTTCCTTTTTCTTCTTTTAAGAAAATTGTTTTCTGTGGATTTACAAAATAATATTCTGGTTGGAAAAACAAATAGTGATTATATGCTATTTGACAGATAGTAGTAATATACTGTCAATTTTCTTTGACAACTAGTAGTAATATACTAGTTTCATTAACAATTCAGAATATATTTTTGTTGAATTTTTTCAAAAATTAATTTTTGGTTTTTTAGAAATTATTTTCTAAGTTTTCATTAATTAAAATTCTGTTTCAGTATTTTAATTATTGAAGTGTTACAGAAATTTAATTTTCTGTGTGGAATTAATTTGGTTAAATAAAATTTTATTTTATTTCCAAATTAATTGAAAAATAAAAGTTACATTCTTATTTATTTTATTTTTACAAAATTTAATTCTGTGAATTTAGATTAGTTTTCTGTGTGGAATTAATTTGGTTAAATAAAATTTTATTTTATTTTATTTCCAAATTAATTGAAAATAAAAGTTACATTTTGTTTTGTTTCTTTTATTTTAACAGAATTTATTTCTGTAGTTTTGGTTTAGTTTGTTTAAATGAAATTTTATTTTATTTTCAAATTAATTGGAAATAAAAGTTACAATTCTTGTTTCTTTTATTTTTACAGAACTTAAAATTCTGTGTTTTTTGGTTGAAATTTTTTTGTGTTGTATTAAATTCTAATTATAATTGTGGTTTATAATTTAGAATTTATGGCAACTGAAACTGGTCAAACTAATGTCCAAACCAGTATTGGTATGGTGATTGCCATCACACCAACCTCTCCTTATGTTGGGACTGTGCTAGTGAATCATGGTGAAAAACCAGAGAAGTTTTTAGGAACTGTTTTTAAAAGATGACAGAATAAAATGCTATCTAAAAGAGGGGAAACTAAGAAGTACAAGGTTAATGGTATGTGTTACATTTGTAACAAAAAGGGAGATCGAGCCAAAGATCAACGTTACAAACGTAAAGGCAAAGGAAGATCAAGTAAGAAGGTTGCTAAAGCCAAAATGACCGAAATGGATAAAATTTCCAATGGTGTAGATGTCATCAATCTTTCTGCAGTTGTTTCCAAGGTAAATCTTGTCGGAAATCCTAAAGAATTGTGGGTGGACACTGGTGCTACTCGTCATATCTGTGCCGACAAAAAGATGTTCACATCTTATTCTATAGTGGACAATGGTGAACAACTTTTTATGGGCAACTCCTTAACTTCCAAAGTTAAAGGAAAAGGAAAGATTGTACTTCAGATGACATCTAGAAAGGAACTCACTCTCAACAATGTGCTGCTTGTACCGGACATTCGCAAGAATCTTGTTTCCGGATCTTTGTTGAGTAAGAATGGGTTTAGGTTAGTTTTTGAAAGTGACAAGTTTGTACTTACCAAAAACGGGATGTATGTAGGAAAAGGTTACATGTCTGATGGCTTTTACAAGATGAATGTAATGACCGTTGTACCCTCAGTTATTAATAAAAATACATCTTTTTCTTACTTGCTTGAGTCTTCAAATTTATGGCATGGTAGACTAGGACATGTTAATTATGGATCTTTGCGTAGATTAATTAATATGGAATGTTTACCTAAATTTGACATTGATTCAAATCATAAATGTGAAATTTGCGTTGAGGCAAAATTATCTAAAACTCCTTTTCATTCAATTGAAAGAAGTACGAAACCACTTGAATTAATTCATAGTGACATTTGTGATTTTAAATCAATTCAAACAAGAGGTGGGAAAAAAATATTTTATCACTTTTATAGATGACTATACTAGATATAGTTATGTTTATTTAATTCGAACCAAGGATGAAGCTTTGGAAACTTTCATTCAATATAAGAATGAAGTTGAAAATCAACTTGGTAAGAAAATCAAGAAACTTAGAAGTGATAGAGGTGGTGAATATGAATCACCTTTTGGCGAATTTTGTAAAGAACATGGAATAATTCATCAAACCACCGCTCCTTACTCACCTCAGCAAAATGGAATTGCTGAAAGGAAAAATAGGACTTTAAAAGAAATGATGAATGCCATGTTAATCAGTTCTGGATTACCTCAGAACTTGTGGAGGGAAGTAATACTTTCTGCTAATTATATTTTAAATAAAGTACCCCGAAAGAAAGTGAATCAAATACCTTATGAAATGTGGCATGGTAGAGTACCGTCCTACAAATACTTAAAAGTGTGGGGGTGTTTGGCTAAAGTTGCTATTCCTAGTCCTAAAAAGACTAAGATAGGTCCTAAGACCATTGATTGCATTTTCATTGGTTATGCCAAGAATAGTAGTGCATATCGGTTTTTGATTTATAAATCAAAACATACCGAAATGCATGTAAATACTATTATTGAGTCTCGGAATGCATCATTCTTTGAACATGTATTTCCAAATAAGACTGGACAAGAGACTAGTAACAATAAAAGATCTCATGATGCTATTACTAGTCAGGATCAAGAACATGATCAAGAACAAGAGTTAGATCAAAATGAGGAAGAGGAACCTAGGCGTAGTAAATATGCTAGAACCTCAAAATCTTTTGGTACAGATTTCCTAACATTTTTGTTAGAAAATGCCTTTAACTTTTAAAGAGGCTATGTCCAGTCCTGAAGCTCCTTTATGGAAAGAAGCTGTCAACAGTGAAGTTGAATCCATCTTACAAAATCACACTTGGGAATTGGTGGATTTGCCACCAGGTTGTAAACCTCTTGGGTACAAGTGGCTTTTCAAAAGGAAAATGAAAGCAAATAGATCAATTGACAAATACAAGGCAAGACTTATGGTCAAAGGTTTTAGATAAAAAGAAGGTCTTGATTACTTTGACACATACTCACCAATTACTAGAATAACATCCATTAGAATGTTACTTGCCATTGCATCTTTATACAATTTAGAAATTCATCAAATGGATGTAAAAACCGCTTTCTTAAATGGTGAGTTAAATGAAGAAATTTACATGGAACAACCAGAAGGTTTTCTATTCCAAGAAAAGAAAAGAAAGTGCGTAAATTGGTTAAATCATTATATGGTTTAAAACAAGCACCAAAGCAATGACATGAGAAATTTGACAAGGCAATGATGTCAAATGGATTTAAAATTAATAAGTGTGACAAATGTGTTTATATTAAAAATACAGACAAAGGTTATGTCATTGTATGTCTTTATGTAGATGATATACTCATCATAGGTAGTAATAATGATATGATTAAAATTACCAAGAAAATGTTAAATAAACATTTTGACATGAAAGACATGAGCATTGCTGATGTAATTCTTAGTATGAAAATTACCAAAACATCAGAAGGATATGATTTGTCACAATTTCATTACATTGAGAAAACACTTGACAAATTCAGCAAAGATGATGATCATCTTGCTAGAACACCTGTAGATGTTAATTTGTATCTTTCTAAGAATATACAAGAAAGTATTTCTCAATTAGAGTATGCCCAAATTATAGGAAGCTTAATGTACTTGATGAACTACACTCGCCCGGATATAGCTTATGCAGTAAGTAAATTAAGTAGCTATACGAGTAACCTGGGAGTAGAACCCTGGAAAATAATTATAAGGGTTCTAAGATATCTCCGATTTACTCGTAACATTGGGTTGAATTATACTAGATATCCAGCAGTACTTGAAGGATACTGTGATGCAAATTAGATAGCGGATACTAGAGACTCGAAGTCTACCAGTGGGTATGTCTTTACTCTTGGTGGTGCAGCTGTATCTTGAAAATCTTCCAAACAGACTTGTATTGCTAGGTCTACTATGGAATCAGAATTCATAGCTTTAGACAAAGTAAGGGAAGAAGTAGAATGGTTTCGCCACTTCCTTGAAGATATTCCAATATAGCCAAAATCGGTACCTGCTGTATGCATACATTGCGATAGTCAATCAGCAATAGGTAGAGCACAGAGTCATATGTATAACGGTAAGTCTAGACACATTTGTCGTCGACATAATACCGTAAAACAACTACTCTCTAATGGAATTATTTCCATTGAATATGTGAAGTCTAAAGACAACATAGTGGATCCATTAACCAAAGGGTTAGCAAGAGAGTTAGTTGAGAATTCATCGAGGGGAATGGAACTTAAGCCTATTAAATAAGAGTTACCACAACGGCAACCCAACCTAGTTGACTGGAGATCCAAGATCTAGGTTCAAAGGGATAACCGAGTTGTGTATGACTCAGAAGGATCACTGGGGAGTTAAACTCCTACCTATTTCTATGATGAAATAGTGATGACTGCAGAGTTTTAGGTTAAGTAATACTTTTAATGATTCTTATATCTAGGTATACCTAATGGAGTATGGCAGGATATTCTTCATAAGAATCACCTATATGAGTATGAACTGGGCCGGTTCTATGAGATTTGTGAAGGGCTACAATTCTTTAGAGCACTCATGAAAGACCAGGTTGTTCGGGGCCAAAATGAACATAATAGTGAGAACTAAACTGTGTCGGGGGATATACTGTGTGAGTTCTATTGTCTTGGTTTACACAAACGGCTGAACAGTTCAAGACATCATGTTCACTGGTTAGCTAGTAAATCCGATAGTGTCTCACAATGGAAGGTTCAAAGCCAAAAGCTACTTATCCTTTGCAGCATATTTCCAATTTCTGTACTCTTTGTAATTAGATCATGTTGTTGCATTTTCTCTCTGTCAAATTTCATTCATGTGGGGGATTGTTGGAAAAATGGTGTTTTATAATGCTTATTTTGGGCCAACTTTGAGCCCAAAATTGAGTGGGCCCCGAACGTCTGTTGGGACGGGTCCAAAAAGGTGAAGTGTTCCTTGCCGCGTGGCAAGTCACACGGTGAAAACGGTTCGTCAAAACCATTTATGAGTGAATGGAAACATGACGTCATTTTCGGGTTCGTGGAATAGGTATTTAAGGAAGTAAATGTGGGTTTTTTTGGAAAGGGTTATTCCACATTGAAACTTTAAGAGAGTTTTGTTGAGTATATAAACTCTAGCCTACAACACTTGGGTTGGGCCCCAAGGGACACCTCAAGTTTGTAGAAGGAAAGAGTTATGGACAAAGTGAACCTTAACCCAAACCACCACACACGCGTGCGCCCGCCGCCGTACGTCCGGCTGAGCCAAGCCGAGCCGAGCCGTGCCGTGCCGGGCCAGGCGCGGGTGTGGGTTGTAGGTCGGGTCGATTCTAATATTAATTTTTGGACAAAATTTATTTGAATTTTAAATGAAATTAAATTCAAAGTTTGTGCCAAATAATTGAATTAATTTTCTGTCCATGTTTTATGCCTCTTCCAGTCCGAATTCTGTTTTCTAAATTGTTTGAACAGTGCTAAATAACTGTCCAGCAGTTACTGATTTGTAACTGCTGAACAGATTCAAAAATCTGGCTGCAAATCTATTTGTTTTACAACTGCATCTGTTCAAAAATAGTTTACACTTGTTCACTTCAAATTTGTACCTTTTCGGGTCTATATATTGTAGACTTGTTTCTACAGATTGGGGTTGATAACAGCATCCAGAAAATTCTGTCAAGACAGATTTTAATCTGTTGAAATTCGGATAGATTCAAATCTGCACAGTTGCAAATCTGTCCAATTTCCAATCTGAATCTATCCTAGAACAGTGTCATATCCGTTCGGTGGTTTACATACCTGTTGGGACAAAATATTTTGCCTATAAATACCAACATTCCAGCAGTGTCATATATCCAAAAATCAGTTTGCAAATCCCATCTTTGCTGTCCAGATTTTATTTTGTGCATTATTCTTCATTTTAGTTTTAGAATAAAATTCAAAGAGTAAGAACCCAAGGTTCTAGTTCGCCGCACAAATTTGTGTGGAGTACTACTACAAGTTTGTGAAGATCATTGTATCTTGAGAGATAGACGCCACTCAACCATAAGCACCATAGCGGGGCGAATCTGTCTTAAGGACAGAGTGTCACACACTCGACTTGGTCTTTTGATTTTTATTTGGTTTGACAAAATAAATTCTGTAAGTTTTATTTTATTTTGTTTGAATGTGTTTGAATTTATTTTATTTACACAGAAGATTGTTTCAACACCTACAAAGACGTGTGTTGAACTTCATTGTATATCCATCTTTTTTGTTATAAAATTACTTACTTATTGATGAATACCGAATTTTAAAATATATATATTTTTATTTTAATATTTTGAAATTAATATTTGATTAAGAATATTCTAATTTAGTATAGAATATTATAGAATTACTTAGTTATTTAGTTTCCTGATTTGATATGCTATAATTTTCCATTTTATTGCCTCTAATTTTTATTTCCTATTTTATTAGTTTCTTGTGTTCCAATAATTGGGTTTATTATAAATAATGGCTGTAAGTCTTAGGGGAAGAAAGTTTTTGATGATTAATGAAATTGTGAGTTGATATACTCTTTTTCTCTAACCTTGTGATTCTTTGAGAATCAACTATTGTTGAGTGTTCATTCTCGGTATTCATTGTGAATCAACGAGTTTAGAGAAGAATCTTACTTTCGGTATTCTTGTTTGAATCAATGAATTTTAAGATTGTTATTATTTCACAATTCATGCTACATCAGTTAGTATCAGAGCTTGTGATGTTCCTGCATCATGCCTAGGACTTGCGATGGTGCTCGGGAGATTCTTGTGGATGATGTGGAGGTAATAGATAATGATTCTAACCTATTGAGTTTTCATGGTAAAAGACCGAAGAGAGATCATACAATAAAGAATTATCAAAATCACGTGAACCAAGTCACCGAAGAAGAAGATACAATTGAGTGGCCATTCACATCAAAAATTATTCCTAATCCAATTGTGGATTGAAGTAAACCACCAATTTTTGATGAAGAACCATTCATTGATGGAATTAATAATATGCTTGATCATATTTTGTCTAATGAAATCATACACTAGAGTCATGTAAGTGATCTTGATTGGGTTGAATCCTTTTTTAGTCAATGTGGATTTCAAGTACGAGACAAAAAGTATGTTTGATATTATAAAATTTTATTCAAATTATATACTTGGTTTACATGACTTCAGGGGCATTCGAAATCAATCTACAATGTGGATAATATTTCTATGATCCGTTTGAAGATAAATTTTATGAATATTCTACAAATTTGAGTTTGAATCGTTCCGATTTGTAGTTGATGAAGGTGGGTTAAATTTATTGAAGGAAGTTGTTGGTTTAATTTTGGAAGACCCTTCTTTGAAATTTAGGTTTAAGAAAATTAACCTCAAATACAAGGTTGATGCAGACAAGTGTAGACTTCTCAAATTATTTCAAGCAATAGAAACTCGATGACGAGTTTTCTTAAGCGGGCGAGATTGATGCATACCAAAATTTAAAATTTTAATATTTTAAAATTAATATTAAATTAAGAATATTTTAATTTAATAGTTATTTAGTTTCGTGATTTGATATGATGTAATTTTTCATTTTATTAGCTCTAATTTTTATTTCCTATTTTATTAGTTTCTTGTGCTCCAATAATTGGGTTTATTATAAATAATGGTGGTAAGCCTTAGGACAACAAAGCTTTTATTGGTTACTGAAATTGTGAGTTAATGCACTTTTTTTCTCCAACCTTGGGTATTTTTTGAGAAAATCAACCATTGTTGAGCCTTTTTTTTTTTTTATATTCATTGTGACTCAACGAGTTTAGAGACGAACCTTACTTTCGGTATTCTTCTTTTGAATCAACAAATTTTAAGATTATTATTATTTTGCAATTCGCGCTGCATCACTTATTCAAAAAAAAAAAAGTAACTTCGTAATTTAGTTATTTGTCGTCAAAAAATCCCTATGTAGTTTTGAACTAAACAGCTACTTTTAGTTTTTCCATTCAAACTAATAGATATTATACATACCATTTTTTAGAGTGGGCTTGATTTTCCAAAAGAATAACGTGAAATTAACAAAACAAAAATACAATGCTACCCCCATTTTCTTTAAACTTAAAATTAAATTTAAATGTTAATTAAAATTAAATTAAATTAAAATATAATAAAAAATTGATCTAAAAGATAAAATGTAATTAAGGATTTATTTAGAATATAATTAAATAAAAATTTAAAATAAATAATAATTAAGGATTAGTCTAAAATATAATTAAATTAAAATTATATTAAACTGTTAACAATTACAATAAATATTAAAAAATTAAGATTAATTTTGATCTAAAATATCATTAAATTAAAACTAGATTAAAAGTTGGAAATTAAAGTAAAAAATTAAGAATTTAAGATTAATTGGGATCTAAAATATAATTGAATTAAAATTAGAATAAATTGTTAAAAATTACAATAAATAATTAAGAATTTATTATTAGTTGTGATTTAATTGAATTAATATTAGAAATTATAAATTAAGGCCTCGTTTGGGAACAAACTATTTGATAACTTTTTGACTTTTTATGAAAAGATGTATAGAAAAGTAGAGAGAGTGATGTAACAACTTATAGTGATTTTTTGACTAAAATATGTAATTGCCAAACGAGACCTAATTCTATAAGAAATGAGAGACAAAGAAAATAATAATAAAAAATTATAAGACTTGAGGGTATTACAGTTATTTGACATCTATAGTTATTGGAGTTAACTGTTGCCCTTTTTTCTAAAATCACATTAGAGCTTTTTGACTATATTTGAACCATAGAATGATAAAGTATTTTGGTCTCAAATCACAATATGGTACAATAGTTAGGGCTCGCGTTACTTTGATCTTAACTTTTCAATTGTGAAACATTTAAGCCTGAATTTTGAATCTTGTTTCAAATAAGGACAATTAAAGATACTATTATTCAATTTTAAGGATAAAGTCATTAATTTCATAAAATATAAACTAATTTAACAAAAATAAATGTCAATGAATTTTTAAAACTAATTTTTACCCACCAAAGATAAAATTATGTAAAATTAATAAACCTTTTAGACATTTATTTATTTATTTTTTTACCAAATTAATTTTTATTATGTGTTTGGATGATGATTACGTAATGGATAGTTGTTAGGCTTTTAACGTGTAATTGATATATTTAATATATGAAATATTTTTAATTTTAAATTTTTTGATTTAATGAATTGGTTTAATAATGATATCAAAGTTGTCGCCATATTAATAGAAACTAATTTAATGAAAATAAAAACAATCACCCATTATATGATCATCATCCAAATACATAATAAAAATTAATTTGGTAAAAAAAAAAATGTCTAAAAGATTTATCAATTTTATATAATTTTATCTTTAGTGGATATAAATAATTTTTAAAAATTTAAAAATATTTTTTTTTGACATTTATTTTTGTCAATTTAGTTTATATTTTGTTAAATTGAGGATTTTGCCCTTGAAATTGAGCAATGATATCTTCAATTATCTTTATTTGAAACAAGATTTAAAATTTAAAATCAAGTGTATCACAATTGAAAAGTCAATAATCAAAGTGACACAATACCCAAACTATAGAAATTGTTAGTGTAATTCATCCAAAAATTAATAAGCCTAGTTGAAAAGATTAAAAAAACTCATGTCCTGTTTGGTAGCATAGCTTTTTTAGTGTTTTTCTAATTTTTTTGACTTTTTTATGAATTGAATTTTTTTTTTATGAATTGAATTTTTTTTTTAGCTAAATAAATAATTATAAAAAAGTAATTCTTTAATATGTATGATGTGATATTTTAATTTTTTTTAAAACTTAATTTTTTATGATTTTTTTCAAGTCAAAAATTTTGTTGCCAAACTAACTTGCAACGTTTAACTTATTGGGCTAGATTTGAGTAGAAAAGTACAGATTTGGGGTTCCACTTGGGCAAGTTTAAGCAACTACGACCACCAACATAGCTCGATTTCAACCAGAGCTCTCAACATGACCAGATCAGTCTTAATTGTACCCTAATAATGTACGAACTGACTTTGTGACTTGAGATTAAAAATAAGAAATTTATCATTGAAGATCAATAGCTCACCACCAATGATACAAGGGCAAATTACACTAACACCTATATTTTTTCAAAATATCACTGTGACTCCTTTTATTTTTTAAAATATCTTGCATTCCCTTGCTTTATAAAAATGTGTAATAAAATATCTTGCATTCCGTTGTTTTATAAAAATGTGTAATAATTTAGTCCAATCGTTAATCAACTGTCTATTTATTGTTGGAAATGGTTATAAAATTTTGGGTAAAACTAGAATTTTTTCTTAAGTTTGGTCTGATTTTGAGGTGGGCCACGTGCATTGATTTACACGGGTCAAAGTGGTAACGCGTTCTATGCCACGTTGTGATTCACGTGGTATATTTGGTTGCTCAAAACCATTACCAAGTGAATGGGAAATTGAAACCAAAGTATGCTCCATGGAAATGGAGTTTTGGTGGAAATTCCTTAAATGTTTGAATAAGGCTTGTCCCACATTGATTTGGTGTGAGGTTTTGAGAAGGTTTATAAGGCATGGGTTTGGTACTTGGGGTGTGCCCCAAGGGGTACCCAAGTGTTTTAGAAGGAGAGGTTATGGGCAAAATGGGCTAGACCCATTGGACCCAAAAATCACCACACACACGCGCACAGCCGCCGTCCGGGCGAGGCCCAATACTAATCTTTTTGGGCTAAAAACATTTGAATTTAATTTTATTTTGTATAAAATAAAATCCAGAATTCAAATTAAACCAGAAATAAACTGGTTTGGATGTACTGTTCATCCAAACAGGGCCCTTCCCGTTTTCAAACAGAATTAAACTGGTTTGGATTTAATGTTCATCCAAACAGGACCCTTCCCGTTTTTTTATCTGTTTGAATAGTTAACCCAACAGATTCAAATCTGTTTAAATTCAAAATCAACAGGTTTCATACCTGTTCAATTTAAAACCAGCAGCCACCTTTACTTCTATAAATAGACTAGCCTCCCATTTGGATTGACACTCCAATTTTCGTACTCCATCCTCTGCTTTAAATCTCTACATTTTGCTACATTTTATTTCTGAAAGAAAGAGTGTAAACACTTAGTGTGTTCGACGAACGATTAAATTGTAGTGCTGCTTTTATTCGTTGATAAGATCATTTTATCTTGGGAGATAGACGTCCAAATTCTGAAAGCACCGTGGAGAGGACGAATCTGTCTTAAGGACACAGTGTTAAACACTGGACTTGATCAGAAAGTTATTCAAAGAAATTAACCAAGTAAGTTGTTTAATTTTATTCTGTTTTTATTTGTTTATTTAATCAGATTTTAATTTTGTTTTTGTAACAAAATAAAATCTGTTATTTATTTATTTATTTATTATTTCGAGTTTGATTTTTGTAATCAAACAAATTCTCTCATTTTCTTTATTTCTTTAAATTCTAGTTGTTGTTTTGTACACAATAGAATTAAATCTTTTAAATACAGTGAAGATTGTCCAACATTTATTAGATGGAAAAACACCACATCAACACAAATAATTCTATACATATACTATTTCTTTTTTATTTATTTATTTCTCTCCTCTTTAACAAATCTAGCAACAAAAATCATCACTTAAAAAATCACCATAACCAAACCATGGAGATTTCTCATCACATCACCCTCAAATATAGGGGTGAGCATGGTCTGGATTGATTCGGATTGAGGTAAAATCAAGACCAATTCGTTGTCTATAGTTCTTGAAAAATTGAAACCAATCTAATCCGTTTAAGTCGTGGAACCAATCCGAACTAATCCATTTAAATACGGATCGGATCGGTTTAGAACTACGGATTCATATAATTAAATAACAAAAAAAAAATAGAATATTTTAATTTCATAAAAACATAAACATAGTATCATATTAGTTCTATAATAGAGACATACTGTTCTAGAATTTACACAACCATAAGAAAATTGGTTCTACCATAAGTATTTAGACCATTATAAATTAAAACTAAAAACCAACAAACAAAAACAATAAAAGAAGAAACTTTACGGGTTTTTTATACGGAATAAGAAAAGATACTATGCGGAAGGGTGTATAATATAAATATAAGCTATTTGTATACGGTTTAGATCGATTCCAATTCGGAACCATGGAGTTCAATCCGGAACCGATCCGTGGACTATGGATTTTTAATTTTTCAATCCGGAATAAAATCATGGATTCAAAAAATCAATCCAAACCTACCGGATTATATTGGACCAGATCGAATTACGAATTTTACAAATTCTTTACTCAGCCCTATCCAAATACACCTGATCCAAACTGATTTAGCCAATATTGTTGTAATATCTACCCCACAGAGGATTCATTGTTGTTGGAAGTCTAACTACATCCAATCATTACTTTTCGGTTTATTACATTTTGTATGGAGGGATAGTGAGTCTCACAGGAGATGATTGGTGACAATAGACTAAATTTTGGATGGCGACGGTTGATTTGGGATGTGGGTAGGCTTTTTAATTCTTTGATTTTTTAGTTATTTTAATGTGGCTAAAAAGATTCATTTGGAATAGATTTTTTGATTTTTTTGACTGTTGTGAGAGAAAAAATGAAATAATTACGATTTAGATGTGACATTTTGTCTTATTGAGCTAAAAAATCTATTTTATCTTTGGGCCTGGCTTTTCTCCAATCCCAGATTAAATTGGAGGGTATTGGAGGGTACTGTTAGGCCCTTGGGGACCCACTATGGGTCCCGTTTTGATAATCCGAACTGTTCAATGTGTAGAAATTATGGAGTACTATATGCTTTCAAAAAATCACGTTGATCGGATATTGATAACTATGTGATCAAATCAGTTTTGTATAAAAAAAAAAATTGACAATGAAAAAATAAATAATTGATAAAAATCTGATTCGATGAAATAACTATCGATATCTGATCAACATGATTTTTTACAAATATATAGTATTCGACGAGTTTTACACACTAAACATTTCAGATTATCGAAACGGGACTCGTGTGGGCTCCCACGGGCCCAACGATATCCTCGGGGAACTGGAGGGAAGCCATTCCCTTTGTCTTTTTATGATTATTTTATCCAAAAAAATCCCATTTTAGCTTTTGCCAAGCGAAAACTTAATTAATTCCACTGATTTTTGGTAGTGAAACAACCATTGATCATGTTTGATTTGGTTTTTAGAATTTTATTTTGAATTTTATCTTCTAAAAATTTAACAATTAATTTCATGAAGAAAATGAAAAGGCAAAAAAAAAAAAAAAATTGTTATTTTTAGAAAAATTTATCCATAAATCCCATATAGAGGAATATTGATTTATTTAGTCATGAGAGTTTTCTTATCAACCAATAAGTCTTTTTTTTTTTTTTAAAAAAAGTTGTATTTATTTGATTTGGTGCCATTTGAGTTTAAATGAATATCCTTTTGTGATTCATTTTTTCAATTTTCTAATTCGTTTTTAGGATGGGAATGGAAAGGTAACGTGTGAAAGATTCTTTTTTGGGAATTGGTGGTTGAAATGTTGGTTGTTGAGCATGAAAATCTATATTTATGTTGGTATGATTTTCTAGTGTTACATTAGAACAGTACGTTTGGAAAAAGTATACTAAGAAATTTTTATGTGTTATATTGATTGGAATGTTATATTTAGGAAAAATTTACTGATGAGTTTTTTTTTTTTGGAATGTTATATTGTTACGTTTGAGAAAAGTACACATCGGAATTTTTTAATACGTTACATTGGAACGTTACGTTTAGAAAAAGTACACTAAATAGTTTTTTTGTGTTACATTGATTGGAGTGTTATATTTGGAAAAAATACACAAAGAAGATTGTTTGGAATGTTACGTTGTTGCGTTTGAGAAAAGTACACTAAAGAGTTTTTTAATGTGTTACATTGGAGTGTTACGTTTGGGAAAAACACATTAAAAAACTTTGTGTGTTATATTGATTGGAGAATTACGTTTGGAAAAAGTACATTAATGAGTTTTTTTTTTTTTTGAATGTTATATTTGAGAAAAATACACTAAGGAGTGTTTTTAGTGATACATTGGAGTGCTACGTTTGGAAAAAGTATATAGTAAGAAATTTTTTTAAAGTGTTACATTTAGTAATTTTAATATTATGAAAAAAATTCACATTTATTTATCAACACATAACACACACATTTATACTTAGCTTTTTGTGTAATTCACACCATAATGGGACATTTGGGCTTATAGAAAGAGAGAGAGGACCAAGTTGATCATGTAATCACTATTTGCGATTTATTGGTGTTTCACCTTCATTTTTATGTAGTTTAATCTTATTGGAGTACAAAAATAATTTTTACAAATTCATAAAAAAAATGTTTTTAATGTTTATTTTTGTCAAATTAATTTCTTTTTTTTTTCAAAAAAATCATAAAATAATTTTAGAGAATCAAACCAAACATGACCAATAGGTTTCATGGAAACAGATAAGTAGATAACTAAAAGCTAGTGATTAAATATAAAAATATAAAGAATGATGGGTATTTATTTATTTAATTTTTTTCCCCTAATATTAAAAGTGAAGATGAGTCTATATAAAGATGATGATGGCAGGTGAGATGGTGGCAAGGGTATTGTAGTGATAAGAGTATTATAGAAATTGCACATTAGTGATAAGAGTACTATAGTAATTGCACAATTGAAGCAAATGTTTTAACTGGCAATGGGTGGAAGTGGGGAGCCTCTATTTGCACACTACCTATTCTTTCAATTTACACCATTATCCGAATTTTTTAATTACCATTATATCCTTTAATTAAATTACCTACACAACCCTCCATTTCTCTCAACTCACTACCGCCAACTACCAGTTCCTCCTAACCCCACGACCGTCTGCTGCCACCTCCGCCAACCCCACCAGCACCGATTGCCACCCCTTACCTCCAATAGCACCATTTCCACTTACCTCAACCCTACTACCGCCGATTGCCATCTACCCCACTTCCACTGTCTCTCCCGCTGCCCCCTACCTTTGGCACCATCTTCCATCTGCAACAACTCTCAAGCGTCCCCTTCGGCAAACCCCTTCCATCGCGACCTCTTCTTCTATTCTTCACTTGCTCGCTCTCTCTATTCGATTGATCATCCATCAATCTTAGTCAATAGCGAGGGTTGGGGGTAGCGGTCACTAAGGCTATGATGATGGTGGGGTGTGGTTGTAGAGGTGTCAGAGTGGGGCAGAGTTGAGGCAAGGCAGGGCTGAAGGAGTTTGGGAGAAGGACAGTAGCAGTCAGGATGGGTTGTGGAAGGTGGATGAGGGCGAGGGTAGGTCGCCGGAGTTAGTGGTAACTGGGTTGGAGGTAGGTAGGGTTAGGATATTTTGGGCATAAAGGGTGTGAATTGAGAAAATAATAAAAAATGAAGATGATGTGGAGGTGTAAACTGGAAATGGTGTGTATCGAGGTAAACTATGGTGTGTAAATAGAAACTGTCACGACCCGCTCCCCGTACCCAAGGGTTAAGCATCGTGATGGCCAGTAACTGAGGTTACCTCCGGCCAATTCATAAACAAATCAATAAACGCAAGCGGAAGAAATATTTAAGTAAGGGTACCAAAATAATCATTGGAGCATCTATTTTTATTACAAAATTATACTAACCAAAAAGGTAGATATTTACATATAAAAAATATCAAAAAAAGTGCTGTGTGTGTATCTATTCCGCAGTCCCGCGTCTAAGACTTTCCAAAAGCTATTTCTGAGTTGCATGTTTCCTGAAAATTGGTAAACAACTATAAGCACATGGCAGAGTGAGGAATATTATATCAAGAGTATAAGGGATACGAAATAACCATAGATAGTTGATTACGCCAAAATATTTACATAAACAAATCATTTAAGTGGCAGAAACTGAAATACAGAAATTATGTAAATATATAGTCATAACCACGGTACTGAACAGAACAGAACAGAGGTCACAGAAGTGATAATCAGAACAGAGGTACGGATTCAAGAGGTGGCTCGTACGGATTCTAGAGGTGGCTCCCACAATAGTGTAGCACTTAGCTCCGCACAACACTTTACTCCGCACAGAACAGAGGTACGGATTCAACAGGTGACTTGTACGGATTTTAGAGGTGGCTCTCACAATAGTGTAGCACTTAGTTCCGCACAGAACTGTCACGACCCAAACCCGCCCCTATGGGTTTAGCACCGTAACCGGCCAGTAATCCTAGATTAACGAAGGTCTGCTTATCAGTAAACAATAATTCGGAGTACAGGGGCTTGGCGGAAGCCAATACAGTAATTAAACAATGTCCAATGAGCTGTGACAGTCTGTATGCCAAAAAGATTCTTTTCACACATTTATACAGAACAGTATATATACATACATGTCATTCGGGAAACAGGGACCTAATCCCTATTACAGTACAGTACAGTGCAAACATACAGTCTTTACAATATTATGAAAACAGTACGGAAGGGGGATAACTAAAACACCCCTAAGCCTTAGCTTGGCAGGCTCGGAACCTCGCAGTGAGGCACATAGGTTGGCTTGACAAAACTGGAAATACCCCGACGCCTCTAGCTTTGATCTGGTGCCTGTACACCTACATATATATATGAGCAGTGAGCTAAAGCCCAGTGAATAACATAATGCGTAAAGGGGTTTAGAATGAATGTCCTTATAGTAATGAAAACAGTTCATTAAATCAGTATTTCAGTCTTTCAGTCAATCAGTCATATGTGGTACATCCATTAGCATAACAGTAACAGTAGGTCTTAAAAGACCGAACAGTAATGATGGCCATCAATCAGTAAACAGTAGTGGTTCCAACGAGGGAACCGACAGAGATCTCTGTAACAGTAACAGTAAACAGTAGTTGCTAAGGATGCCACAATACAGTTCAGAATATAGGACACACATTCATTCGATTAACAGTATCCGTTTAGAAAACAATTCAGTTAAACAGTCAGAAATATTCACAATTGAACATATCTTTACATAATTGTTACTCACAGAGTTCTGGGCTACAGTGAACTAGAGCGTCTCCTCGGAAATGCCAACCCTATACAGTTAACAGATTGAACACAAACTAAGTTCCACAGTTGGGGAAAGATAATAACTTAATCCCTAAATTTGCCTCGGTGTGTTCTACATCCATATCCTCTTCAAGATGCCTTAAATATTCCCTAGGAATGCCTAGGATGGAAAGAGGATGCAAAGATGCATTTTTGAACACTTAACAAAATTTGCTGAAAACAGGGGTCTCGCTCGAGCGTGGCTTTCTATGCTCGAGCGGACATGCAAACAAAGGAGCTCCGCTCGAGCGTAAGTTCCGTCGCTCTAGCGGACTATGTGCTACAGTAAAAATGCTGGATGTTCTCACTCGAGCATAAGACACAAGTCCTCGCTCGAGCGTGAGTTTTCTCGCTCGAGCGGACTGTGAACTCATGCAAAGTACTGGATGCTCGCATTTCATGCTCGAGCGTCACTTTCCTCGCTCGAGCGGAAGGCAGGATCACAGAGTGTACGCTCGAGCGTGGAATTCCTCGCTCAAGCGTAGGCCCAAAATCTGGAAATTCCAGATTTGAGTCCCAAGCTCAAAATCAAGTTTAAATGCATCAAATTTGATCCTCTTGGGCTAATTGTCCGAAAAACACTTCAAAACTCATAATATTACATATTTCAAAGATCAATTTGACAAATCAAAGCCCAAGGGTAGTTTAATTAAATCCATTTTCAAACCCAATTTCATGAACAAGATCTCAAATGAACATGCATGGACTTTGAACAACTCTCAAGCTTCAAAACATGCTCTAATGAGCTCATTCTTTCAAATTCAAGATAAAATCATGGACTTAACACATAAACATGAACATGCATGCAAGATTTCGATGTGATCAACCTCAAAATGCAACAATGGAGACATGCATGCATGATATGTGCCATAATTCAACATTACAAGACCAATTCTTAACTCAATCCTTCAATTTAGCATGAACCATGCAAGAACTAACTTAAACACAAGGATGAGAAGATGAATTTCTACCTTAAGCCTTGAATTCAAGTGTAGAAGTCCAAAAATGCAAGAATCCCTTCAATTCTCTCAACCTCCAAGCCAAATCTCAAGAACTCAAGCTCTCCCTCCTATCTCTCTCTCTAATTCGGCAAGAACAAGGGAATTTGGCTGATGAAAAGTGTTGAATCAAATATACAAAGGCTCTAATATGTTTGGTGTAGTGGCCCACTAGATGACAAAGTGGTAAATATGCCAAACTATGCAATTTAACTCATTTTAATCTAATTTAATCATACCAAATCACATTTTAATTAAATACACCATAAAATCACATAAATTATGATGGTCTTAAAACACCAATCAATTTCTAGTTCGACCGCCGATAAGGCCTTCAATTTACCGTTTAAACATATAAACATGAACAGATAATCACACAGTCAAACAGATAGGATGCAATTCAAACACATATATATATTCAATCGATTCAGTTTAGATTTAGTCAGTCAGCTCAATTACTTTAATTATCAGCCCCAATCAGTCTCAGTTTAGCCATGATCAGTAATTAATCGATAATCAGTGTGAGGGTCATTACAGTCTCCCCTCCTTAAAAAGAGTTTAGTCCTCTAAACTCGAGTTACCTTCATTACGGAAGAAAACAGGGTTTAGCGGGAACAAATCAGGATATCTCTTAGCCATGTCATCTTCCCTTTCCCAAGTGGCATACACGCCACCATGGTTCTACCAATCAACTTTCACTAACGGGATCTCTTTGTTTCTCAGTTTCTTGATCCGTCTGTTCACAATCTGTATAGGCCGTTCCTCGTAAGTGTAGTCATCACTCAACACTACCCGAGTAGGCTCAATCACATGGAATGGATCCCGGAGATAATCTCTCAACATAGAGATGTGGAAGACGTTGTGCATATGCTCCATTTCAGGAGGAAGCGCAACTTGATACGCCACCGGATTGATTTTCTCAATAATCTCATACGGTCCGACATATCTTGGCGCTAACTTGCCTTTGACTCCAAAACGAGTCTGGCCTTTCATCGGTATCACTTTCACAAAAACGTAATCACCTACCTCATATTCTCTATCTCGCCTTCTGACATCCGCATAACTTTTCTGTCGGCTCTGTGCAGTTTTCAGTCTCTGTCGTATCAATTTCACTTTTTTAGTTGTTTCATAAACAATCTCGGGCCCAAGCAAAGGCCCATCCCCAACTTCTGCCCAGCAAATCGGAGATCTACATTTTCTGCCATACAATGCCTCAAAAGGCGCCATTCCAATGCTTGAATCGTAACTGTTGTTGTAGGCGAATTCAGCCAATGGCAAATGACTTTCCCAGTTTCCCTGAAAATCAAGGACACACATTCTCAATAAATCCTCCAGAGTCTGGATGGTCCTTTCTGACTGTCCATCAATCTGAGGATGATAGGCACTACTCAGTCTCAATTCAGTACCCAATGCGGTCTGTAGGCTTTGCCAAAACCTCAATGTAAACTTCGAATCCCTGTCTGAAACAATAAACACAGGCACTCCATGCAGTCTAACAATTTCATCAATATAGAGTATAGCCAATTTGTCCGCATTATAAATTGTCTTGACAGGTAAGAAGTGTGTAGATTTAGTCAGTCTATCAACAATAACCTAAATTGAATCCATACCTTTTCTAGAGCGAGGCAATCCAACGATAAAATCCATCCTGATATGCTCCCATTTCCACTCCGGTATGGGTAAGGGTTGCAGTAAGCCTGCAGGTCGCTGATGTTCCGCCTTGACTTGTTGGCAATGAAGACATTTTGACACAAAGTCGGCAATTTCTTTCTTCATTCCTGGCCACCAAAAGTTCTGTTTCAGATCTTGGTACATTTTCGTATTCCCTGGATGGATAGAAAATTTTGAGCTGTGGCCTTCTTGCAGAACTCTTCTTTTCAATTCGGGATCATTCGGTACACATAATCTTTCTTGAAATTTCAGTACATTGCTTTCAAATTTGAACCCCGGTCTCGGTTTAGATTCCCTTTTTTCGATGATCTTCCTCAAGAAGTCATCCTGTTGCTGTTTCTCTTTAATCTCTTCAATCAGTGCTGGTTGTGCAGAAATAGCAGCTATTGTCCTACCTTGTTCTTTCAAAACAATTTCAATTTCAGATTTTTCAAGGTCACAAAGCAACTCTTTCTGTCCAGTGAGCAAACAAGCTAAATTTGCAATCGACTTCCGGCTCAGTGCATCGGCAACGGTATTGGCTTTTCCCGGGTGATACAGGATCTGTAGGTCATAATCTTTGATCAATTCTAGCCATCTCCGCTGTCTCATGTTCAGTTCTTTCTGGGTGAAGAAGTACTTCAGACTCTTGTGGTCGGTATATACTTCACACGTTGCCCCATACAAATAGTGACGCCAGATTTTTAGTGCAAATACTACTACGGCAAGTTCTAGGTCATGGGTTGGGTAGTTTCTTTCATGCGGTCTCAGTTGTCGAGAAGCATAGGCAATAACTCTCCCATTCTGCATTAAAACACACCCCAAACCCTTATGAGAAGCATCACTAAATACAGTGTAACCATCCGTACCTGAAGGTAAGGTAAGAACCGGTGCAGTCACCAATCGAGTTTTCAACTCTTGGAACGCTGATTCCCTTTGGTCAGTCCAGTCAAATGATATCCCCTTCTGTGTCAGTTGAGTCAATGGTAAGGCAATTTTGGAGAAATCTTTGACAAATCTTCTGTAATATCCAGCCAATCCCAAAAAGCTTCGGACTTCTGTCACATTTGTTGGTCTAGGCCAGTTCACTACAACTTCAATTTTCTGCGGATCAACAGAAATTCCATCTTTGCTAACAACATGCCCCAAAAACATAACATGATCAAGCCAAAACTCACATTTAGACAGTTTAGCATACAGTTTCTGTTCTCTTAGGGTCTGTAGGGCGAGTCTCAGATGATGTTCATGTTCTTCTACACTTTTGGAGTAAATCAATATGTCATCAATGAATACCACAATAAAGTCATCAAGGTACGGTTTAAAGATTCTATTCATGAGGTCCATAAATGCTGCAGGTGCATTGGTAACTCCAAAAGGCATAACTAAAAATTCATAATGTCCATACCTCGTTCTAAAAGCAGTTTTGTCAATGTCTTCTGGTTTAACTTTCAGTTGATGGTACCCCGATCTGAGATCAATCTTGGAAAACACTTGAGCACCCTGTAACTGATCAAATAAGTCATCAATACGCGGTAATGGATATTTATTTTTCACAGTTACCTTGTTCAATTCACGGTAATCAATGCACAGTCTCAGTGAGCCGTCTTTCTTCTTTACAAACAAAACCGGTGCGCCCCACGGTGAAGTACTGGGCCTAATAAACCTCTTGTCTAACAGTTCTTGCAATTGTACTTTCAATTCTTTCAATTCAGTTGGAGCCATTCTGTAAGGAGCTTTCGATATAGGCTGTGTACCCGGAATCACATCAATGGTGAACTCGATCTCCCTGTCAATCAAATTCCCTGGCAGACTATCTGGAAAAACATCTGGGAACTCTCTGATTATAGGAATACTGTTTACATTAACATTGTCATCGGTAGGTACAGTCAATACAGAACACAGATACCCCTTACATCCCTTTCTAATCAATTTAACAGCTTTCACAGATGAAATCAAATACGGAGGAGGTACTACTCCCACCCCATTAAACACAAATTCGGGTAACCCAGGTGGACGGAAGACAACTTGTTTTAACACACAGTCAATGGTAGCATGATATTTTTGTAACCAGTCTATCCCCAATATTATATCAAAGTGATCAATTTTCAGTGGCAGTAAATCAATAAACAAATGCATATCCCCAACAATAATCTCACAAGCAAGATACATATATGCACATGTCATGGATCCCCCAATAGGTGATGATACAGCTAACAGATAATTCATGGGTTCTAAGGGTCTATTCAATTTCCGTGAAAAAGCATACGATACATATGAGTGTGTAGACCCCGAATCAATCAGTACATATGCATTTTGAGCACAAATATTTGGGGCCAAGAGGTTGAGTTTTGGATGGTTGAATGCTTGGTTCGAACTTGGGAGACAAATCTGGAAATTCCAGATTTGGCTTCCTCGCTCGAGCGAAGGATTCCTCGCTCGAGCGAGCACCTTTGTTCAGGGCTCCGCTCGAGCGAGCATCGAGCGTGGTATCGCGCGAAAAAAATGAGCATCCAGTACTTTTACTGTTTCTGCAGACCGCTCGAGCGAAGGATTCCTCGCTCGAGCGAAGCCTTTGATTTTGCAACCTCGCTCGAGCGAAGGAAGGCTCGCTCGAGCGAGCCCCCTGTTTTCAGCAACTTTTGAAAAATGCCTTCCAAGTGTATTTTTGCATCCTCATCCCATCCTAGGCATTCTTAGGCCTAGTTTAAGGCATCCCAATGAGGATCTAGACATAGAACCACACCGAGGAAATTTAGGGATGTAATTATTATCCTTCCCGATTGTGAACTTAGTGTGTGTTCTCTATTTGTTAACTGTTTAGGGTTGGCTTCGGGGACGCGCTCTAGCTGCTATTAGCCCAATCTCTGTGAGTAACAGATCGTGTAAAGATATGTTCAAAATGGCTATCTTTTGAATACTGAACAGAACTGTTTATTGAACTGATATTGTTTATTGAATGAATGTATGTCCTGTATTGTGAACTGTACTGTGGCATCCTTAGCACTTATTGATTACTGTTATTGTTACAGAGCTCTGTCGGTTTCCTTGTGGAACCATACTGTTTATTGACTGATGGCCATCACTACTGTTGGGTCTGTTAAGACCCGGTCCTTCTGGACCTACTGTTTATAGGCTATTGGATGTACCACATATGACTGATTGACTGAAATACTGAAAGACTGAAATACTGTTTAATGAACTGTTTCCATTATTGTAAGGACATTCATTCATAACCTCTTTACACTTATTGTTATTCACTGGGCTTTAGCTCACTGTTTATATATATATGTAGGTTCTCAGCAGCCAGACCGGAGCTAGGAGCGTGGGTTAGTCCCCAGTTTTGTCAAGCCAGCCTATGTGCCTCACTGCGAGGTTCCGAGACGCCATGTTATGGCTTGGGGTGTTTTTGTGTCCCCCACCTGTCTCTTGACTGTTTTGTTTATTGTATAAACTGTTTACTGTTTGACCGTACTGTTATCGGGGGATTAAGTCCCCGTACTGAATGGTTGTATATGATTGTATAGACTGTACTGTTTTGACTGTATGAATGCATGAAAAATGTTTTTGGCATACAGATTGTCACAGCTCAATGGACACTATTTATTTACTGTATTGGCTTCCGCCAGGCCCTATACTCTGTTTTACTGTATTACTGTTCAGCAGGCCTTCGGTAATCTCGGATTACTGGCCAGTTACGGTGCTAAACCCATAGGGCCGGGTTTGGGTCGTGACACACTAGGATCGTAAGACACGACCCCAGTTTGGATGAAGTTGATTCTGTTGGGAGGAGGGGCTTGGTTATGTGGTGGGAGGGGATTTGTTGTGACGTTGGGTTTTTCGGGAGACGCGATCACCTGCTTGTCGATAAGATCCTGGATCTCATGACGCAATCTAAAGCAACGATCGGTGTCATGACCGTGCTGTTGGTGATACGCGCAGTACCTCGCCGGGTCATGAGAGAGAGGGAGTGGATT
This sequence comes from Camellia granthamiana, assembly GCA_036172215.1. Taxonomy (NCBI): domain Eukaryota; kingdom Viridiplantae; phylum Streptophyta; class Magnoliopsida; order Ericales; family Theaceae; genus Camellia; species Camellia granthamiana. The sequence continues at coordinate 102,843 of JAXFYN010000241.1, read as the reverse complement.
CGGTAGTGGCCTCGGCTTTAGGGGCGTCAAATGCTTCTTCCTGATTAATACCCCTAAAGCCTTGGACAGGGGCATATAGAGGGGTGTAAAGGTTCTTTGGCCTCTGGGCGGATATTTTGTGGTTTGGGTATTACTTTCGGATGCACCGGAGAAGGGCGTGGCTACAGCGGGCCTTGGATGGGGAGGGGGATTGGTGGTGACCATACTGACCTCCGGAGCTCTTGTATTTGCAGCGCCACTCGGGCCTGCATTGTTGTTGCGGTTAAATGTTCTCCGGGGTTACTCCCGGTCTTGGTCAATCAGGCATTGTTTCATCGCATCCTCGATTTGTACCCCCATCTCGTGTAGGTCTGAGAAGGTGGGAAAGGGGAGTACAATCATCTTCTGCATCAATTTCGATTGGAGATTGCGCACAATCATCCTGATTTGGTCTTTATCAGTGGGCCTCAAAGTCATCATCGATGCTTTCGCCCTCCATCGAGTCACAAAATCGGAGAAAGTCTCCTTGGGCTCCTGCCTCGTCGTCTCAAGATCACGAGTTGTAATCTCGATCTGGGTATTGTACGAGTACTGTGCAACAAAGGCCTCCGCCATTTCATCCCAATTTCTTTTGACATCATCTTCCAGCTTTGCATACCAGATGGCGGCCACACCTGACAAGGTTCGGCCGAATAGTGAAAGTTTTTGTGGTCTGGTCAGGCCCATTGGCCACAGAATGTCCGAGAATAGCCGAAGATGGACCATGGGGTCCCCTGATCCGTCGAAACGGTCAATTTGCGGCATCTTGAATCTGTCGGGCAGTGTCACGGCCACGTCGGTATATCCATCCTCAATATCCGGAATAGCCTTCACCCCGTGGGATTTCTTAAAAAGCTTCTCCAGTTTGCTCAATTTCAGAGCTGTATGGTCTATCTCGAACTCGAAGGGAGAGTCCGGATGGTTGGCAGGTGTATGGGTCTTGGACAGTTGAGGCGGAAGCGGGGGCGGAGCCAGCCCCGTTGGAAGGCTCGTGTCCTCTTGAATGTTCTGGGCATTGGGTAGGGTGTTTTGGGGATTTGGCAGGGTATTTTGAACAGTGGGTGTTTGCTCGGGTAATGGGACCCCCGACGGAGGAGGAGCTGGGTGTGAGGTTGATGTTCCGGTTTGCTGCTGGAGCCTAGTAATGAGCTCAGCCTGTTGGGCCATGACTGCGGCCTGTTGCTTAGAAAATTCCGCTTGGCGGATGGCATCCTCTTGCATCTGTCTCATGCTCTCTTGCATTTGACACATCATTTCCTCTATCTCGGCCATATTCTGTTGGTCCAGCGGACTGATCGGTAAGTGTATCTCTATGGCGAAAACAGAAACCCCAACCTGACTGTTCGCTGCTAAAGTAGCCTGCTGCCTCGGTAATCCCTGCTCTGACGCACTGCGCCTCCTTGGCTTTCTTCTAACAACTGGGGGTAGGGAGTGGAACACTGGATGTCCGTCAACCAAATCCTCGGATCGATTGAGTCGGCGACCTCGTGTCCAAAGTGCTTGGGGAATATCTACTGGTTCGGAAGCAATCGTGCTAAAACTGCCCCTAGCAAAAAGATAAATAAAGCGAAAATGAAATAAATAACCAGATAAACGGGCAGCATAACAGCTTAAATTAAACACACAACACACGGCTGGGCATAACAACACACGGCTGATAAGCTGAATACACACTGTCCTCAAACACTGATCAATATCCCTGAATCGCTGTCCCCAAAACTGAATCATGATACCCGCAGATAACTGATTCTTAAATAACTGACTGATGCCCGCAGGCCTGATGCCCAAACTCAAACACTGATACATGCAATCCTGTAGAGACGCACTCTAAAGCACATAGCAGATAAGTGAGAGCCAAAACACCCCTATGTTGGGGTTGGGTTTCCCTGTCCTATTTTGTCAGGAACTAGGGTTTCACTACGCACGCAGCGGCTTCAAACAACCTATAAACGGGTAAGCAACCTGTCCTAATTTGGAATGGTCACTATGGATCCGAATATGCACTAGGTCGAATGGTCAAAAAGGGTGCCCCGGTAAAACCGGGGTTTGTGTTCCCATACTGGCAGAGCCCGTAACCGATCAGCCTTATGGACATGCCTTGACAAGACAAGCCTCCGGCAAACCGCTCAGGAATAGCAAATGGCAAACACGGTGTCCTAGGCGCACCAATGCAAATGCAATGCAAAGAAACACACAAGTGTAGTCAAAACAAGATATCATGAGTTCGAGTCAAGTTCTCTAAGTCCCCAGCGGAGTCGCCAGAAACTGTAGACGTCCCCGAACGCCCCGGGAGGGTTAAGTCCAGTTCCGTTCGTTTGGGCTCACTACAGTTCAAGGACTCGATTGTCACGGTTCTAAATCTTGAACCAAAGAGTCCAAATCCGGCAAATCGATTTTGAAAACAGATTTTTTGAAAAGAAGTGCCAAACATGGACTGCTTTGCCAGATACAGAGTCGCCACCTAAATGTTTTTTTATGGGAAATTTAGGAAACCCTGACTCGGTGCCAAAGGCCACGTGTCCGTCATCACCAAAGTTGCCTCGGCTCGGGAACTTGGGTACGATTGGAGAAGGTCACTTCGTGAGCACCCCCGCTCGCCCGGCCAAAGACCGGCCTCTACTAACCATGATATCTGTTTTTGAAAACATTGTGTGTTCTTATTCCGGTTATTAGCCTAGGTTACTATGTGATGCGCACAGCATACAAGTATAGACTGAGTCGCCTGAATTGGAACAAAACATTTCATGTTTGTTTGTTTGAAAATAGTTTGATGGTGCTACCCGCAGGTAGGCTAAGACGTGGATTTGCCACCCTCGGGTGGGCTTAGAAAACAATGGTTTTGCCACTATCTAGTGGGCTTAAAACAACCATTTGATGAATTGTTCCAATCCAAATAACACAACCTCCACCCACAGGCATTCAAGGCAGTTATATCACATAAGCAATTAGCCTCATGGTAAGCATGCTATTCATGGCAGTAACTCACACGCATGCAAGGATGCTAAAGCATAAAAACTCACCGAGTACTCCAAGCCAAAACAGAAACTACATTAGAAATCATGCATGATCCTAAGTATATAGAAATGCCTAATGCAACACATGCAAAGATGCAAACTATAGCAGGCTCGGCTATTCTAAACATGGCATATGGAATGCTACAACTAACACGTATTCAATTTGGAATTGAAATACAAATGCAGTTAGTATGGTGCGCCGAGCCCGGTGCATGCAAAACAGATGAATGAATGCAAACATGCTATCATACTGTATGCTAATTGAAATATGCCCTAATCTAACCATCATAAGCAGGTAAATAAAAGGGAAGAAAGACGTGGGGTTGGAAGACATACATCACACTCACCCACACTTATTACAATTATGCCCTCGCGCAGAGGGTCCAAATAAAACAATATACAGTCCCGAATGAATAAATAATACAGTCCCGAATAAATACAAAAATCCTAATTAATTTACAAATTAACTAAGAAAGCTATAAACTGGCATGCAAGCCAGGGACTGCCTTGACTCTGATGAATGATGTATGCTTGGGCTGCCTTGCGCGAAAATCCACTGGGATGCCCCGATTAGCCTCTGTTTTGCAATTATTCTTGGAATGCATGCCAAACTCCGGAAGGCGGCTGATTCTTGATTTGCTGCAACAGAGAGCAGGAAAGCGGCATAGCAATGTATTTTCACAAATGTATGCATGTCTCGATCCTCGTACCACCAATCACGCATCTCGATGCATGATGGCCGAGGAGCCGAATTGCACAACTCAATATGAAATGAATGCACATGAAAACACAACAAGACCTAACTCCATCATGGATGATCCGGAGTGTCGGTGACTGGGGAATTGAGACACGTTCCGTCACTCGGAGTACGAAACGTACCTCGTTTCCCGTGCCCGGGCTAACTCCTATCCCGAACACGATGCAATATGCATGATATGCGTGAAATGCAACTAAGATACAATCCTAACATACACAATGTTATGGAATGGCATACACGCTACACGAGGTGATACACAACCGAGCATACACAATGCTATGGATGAAATGGCATACGCAATGCAATATGGGCTTACACCAACATGAGAGAGCCTCAGCCACACTCACATAGGAGGCCATCAGATGAAAACAAGACAACTCGAAATGCGTGCACGCGTGCACGCAAACCGAGGACCGGCCCTCAGGCACCGAAATGCCACTCTAATGAGACATGGCAAAGACATAGAATATGATATGCAAACATGCAAAAATCAGTAGCAAAATGAGGGGGAAAACAGCCCCGAAACAAGGCGAAATGAAACCCGATGCATGGAATCTCTCCCGAAATGCAAAACTAGGTACATGAAATGGCTTACAGCTATACAAAACATGCATAATTGGTACATGGAATGAAAAGACAGAAGTAAGGAAGCCCCAAAACAAGCATTTTTACAGTTCGAAGCATGGCCAAACAGTGGGTACAAATAGGGCAAAATAAGCATGCAAAAATGGCTCCGCAAGGGAGGCAATGAGGCAAGTGGTAGATGCAAAGCCCAAACAGAAAAAGACCCTTCTACAACACTGAATAGGGACCAAAAATATGACTACTTGAAGTTTATGATAGACCCCAAAAACAGATACAGGTATGGTAAACAACTCATGCAAGAAAATGGGCCAACAAGGGGCAAAGAAGTAACTGATATATGCTGGCCCCAAACAAGTGAGGGACCTTCAACAATGTTGAAGGGGGTCCCAAAATATAGCATTTTACAGTAGATGATCAAGCCCAAATCAGTATGCAAATATGCTCAAAATACAATGCAAGATTAAGGCCACAAGAGGGCTATAACACAAAGTATACCAAAGATGTCTCAAACAGCCCTAGACCCTTAATGAAACATGAAGAGGGGGGTCATTTTAGGGCCATCTTCAGTTCGGACCAAGGTCCAAAAATAGAGGCTCAATAGGCTAATAAATCATGCAAAAATAGGGACCAAAGAGGGGCAATGAAGCAAGTCATACATGGAGGTCCCAAACAAGGTTGAGCCCTTCTTCAATGTTGAAGAGGGGCTCAAAATAAGCCTACTTACAGTTCATTTCATGCTCAAAAACATATCACACATAGGCTAGAAATACTATGCAAAACAATGGCATACAAGAGGGTATTGAAACAAGTGCACAATGGGGGGCTCAAACAGGGTTGGGCCCTTAAACAAACATGAAGAATGGCTCAAAAAAATGACCCTTTCAGTTAGGGTCGGAGCCCAAAACAGCAAGCAAATAGGCTAGAAAAATGAGGTAAAATAGAGCTAGAAAGGAGGGAAAATGGACTTACCCTTATAGACCAACCCTTTTGTTGCTTCTTGGACCAAATTACAGCTCCCTTGGCCTCTGAAAAACTCCTCCAAGCTGCTGAGATGGAGTAGTGGTGGTGGTGCTTGGTGGTGATGAAGAAATGAGGTGGAACTTGGGATTTTTGAAGGAAAATGATAGAGAAATGGAGGGGAATGTATGCAAGGCTCTTAGGGAAAATTTGTAACCCTAAAACCAGACCTGGGAGGCTGGTTTTATGGACAAGAGAGGGGGAGAAAAGGATGGAAAAAGTGGAGGGAAATTGCATCAAGTTTCCCTCCAAAAGTTTTCCCCCAGATACAGATCTTTTTGGGGCAAAACAGATATACAGCTGTAATGCACACACTGCAAAGATCATAGCCGGCCAACTATCTTGGTTGCAGGTGGCCGGCCGGCCACCCCCCATGGCCGGCCAGCCAAGGGTCAAAAGGGTCAATTGGATTTTCTGGCCGGCCACCAAATATTGGTGTCCTCCCATGTCCCCTCATCACAACCCTGTGGTTCAAATCTGGAAAATGTAAAACAGGAGAGAGAACAAGCCACTTTTAGGAGGGGTTCAAAAGGTTCAAGTTGAATTTCTGGCCGGCCATGTAATATTAGGGTCCTCCCATGTGTGCACAACACAAATATGTGGTTTGGGGTTGAAGACAGTGACCCTAGGGTGGTCAACATTGGCTCGGAAGTGAGAAAAACGGGCGTCGGAGGGCGCCGGAGGAATATAACTGGTTGCTGAGACAATTGCTGGCCTCCCACCCTTCAGTGACCTTCCTGGTGATAAAACAGAGGTACCTGTCAAAAATGAACGAAAACCGATGCGAAACGAATGCTCGGGGGCCAAAACACGCAGTTCGGGGTCCCGAAAATAGGCCGTTAAGCACCGAAAGTGGCATTCGACCACGAAGTGGGTCTCTCAGGCCTCAGTGTCCCTCACAAGGGAGTAAATGAGATGCATGCCAAAAACCGGAGCAGTCGGAGATGGTTAGGTGGTCCCGAACCGAGGCACACGGCCTGACGGCTCCGAAAACCGGGAACCGGGCTCCGAAATGGGCAAAATGGCCTATGGCCACGAAATGTAGCCCACGGCCACTGAGAGATGGTCTACGGGACCTCTCCCTCCCCGCAGGAAAAGAAATAGAGAAAACCGAGTCTGATTCGCAAATCGAGGCAAGGCACAGAAGAGGGTTCGGAAGTCCGGAGGGAGGGCTCACGGCCGCGACTCTGAGACTTCTGAACGAGCACAATATGCAACATCACCGAGCGCTCAACTGGTGATGTCTGAGTCTTAAGGTCGGTCAAAAATGGGGTGTCTACACACACAGTCCACTTGAGCGACGGAACTCACGCTCGAGCGGAGCTCCTTTGTCTGCATGTCCGCTCGAGCGTAGAAAGCCACGCTCGAGCGAGACCCCTGTTTTCAGCAAATTTTGTTAAGTGTTCAAAAATGCATTTTTGCGTCCTCTTTCCATCCTAGGCATTCCTAGGGCATATTTAAGGCATCTTGAAGAGGATATGGATGTAGAACACACCGAGGCAAATTTAGGGATTAAGTTATTATCTTTCCCCAACTGTGGAACTTAGTGTGTGTTCAATTTGTTAACTGTATAGGGTTGGCATTTCCAAGGAGACACTCTAGTTCACTGTAGCCCAGAACTCTGTGAGTAACAATTGTGTAAAGATATGTTCAATTGTGAATATTTCTGACTGTTTAACTGAACTGTTTTCTGAACGAATACTGTTAATCGAATGAATGTGTGTCCTATATTCTGAACTGTATTGTGGCATCCTTAGCAACTACTGTTTACTGTTACTGTTACAGAGATCTCTGTCGGTTCCCTCGTTGGAACTACTACTGTTTACTGATTGATGGCCATCATTACTGTTCGGTCTTTTAAGACCTACTGTTACTGTTATGCTAATGGATGTACCACATATGACTGATTGACTAAAAGACTGAAATACTGATTTAATGAACTGTTTTCATTACTATAAGGACATTCATTCTGAACCCCTTTACGCATTATGTTATTCACTGGGCTTTAGCTCACTGCTCATATATATATGTAGGTGTACAGGCACCAGATCAAAGCTAGAGGCGTCGGGGTATTTCCAGTTTTGTCAAGCCAACCTATGTGCCTCACTGTGAGGTTCCGAGCCTGCCAAGCTAAGGCTTAGGGGTGTTTTAGTTATCCCCCTTCCGTACTGTTTTCATAATATTGTAAAGACTGTATGTTTGCACTGTACTGTACTGTAATAGGGATTAGGTCCCTGTTTCCCGAATGACATGTATGTATATATACTGTTCTATATAAATGTGTGAAAAGAATCTTTTTGGCATACAGACTGTCACAACCCATTGGACATTATTTAATTACTGTATTGGCTTCCGCCAAGCCCCTGTACTCCGAATTATTGTTTACTGATAAGCAGGCCTTCGGTAATCTAGGATTACTGGCCGGTTACGGTGCTAAACCCATAGGGGCGGGTTTGGGTCGTGACAGAGTGGTATCAGAGCGATACTTACCACGAGTTATACCGCGCACACGTGTCCAAATGAGCTATAGGGTGTCCTAGAGAAGTGATTAGGGCATTACATGAGCATGATAACTGTGTGGTTATGACATGACTGGATATATGCTAATGTGTAAAACTGTTTAAGTATGCAACTGTATATGCTTATAACTGTTAAAACTGCTTATAGTGAAATGGATAATGCGAATGAATCTGAGTCCTCATCCACTGAGGCAAGAATGGCGAGAATGGAAAGAATAATGGAACTGTTAACCGCAAGACTTGAGCAACAACAGAATCAACAGCCCCCACCTCCTCCTTCGGTACAGCCGGAGCAGAATGTCAATGTAAATGACGGGGACATAATTGCTCTTACCCAGAAGTTCAGCAAACTGAAACCGCCATCCTTTCAGGGAGGCCTTGAACCGTTAAAGGCTGAAGCTTGGGTACTTGAGACTGAAAAATTATTTGAAGTGTTTTCGTACTCGGAAGCGCACAAAGTGTTGCTGGCTACCTTCACCCTACAAGAAGAAGCTAGGAGATGGTGGATGTTGATCTGTGACACCAACACCATTCTGACATGGGCTCAGTTTAAGGAGTCCTTTTTCGAAAAGTATTTTCCTCAGTGTGTCAGGGACAGAAAAGTAACTGAATTCGAACAACTGAGATAGGGCACAATGTCTGTTGCCGAATATGAAACAAAGTTTACCGAGCTTGCTAGATATGCACCACATATGGTGGACACCGACTATAAGAAGGCCAGAAAATTTGAAGGCGGCCTGAATGTTGCAATACTAGACAGAATTAGTGTTTTAAAGCTACCGACCTATGTAGGTGTTCTTGACCGAGCATTGATGGCTGAGTCAAACATTGAAGCTGTGAAACAATCTGAAACGCCGGTATCTGAATGGCGTGGGAAAAGACAGAATTTCAAGTTCAAGAAAGGCAAGCATAACCCATCAAATAAGAAACAGAATACGGGGTCAATAACTAGCCCCAGCCAAGGGAGTGGTTTCATTCCATCTTGTTCTGAATGTGGCAGGAAGCACAAAGGGGTTTGTTACAAAATATCTGGAGCCTGTTACAGGTGTGGCAAGGTGGGCCACATGGTTAAAGACTGCCCCTCTGCTCCGCAGGCCAGTAGTAAAGCTGCACCAAGCGCAGCAGCATCAACTGTAGCACCAAAGCCTAACCCCAAAGCTACCGGGAAAGAGCCTATGAGGCAGGGCCGAGTGTTCGCCCTAGTACCGGGAGACGTGCAAAATACGAAAACCGTTGTGTCAGGTATCCTCTTGAGCGGAAGGCAGGATCACAGAGTGTACGCTCGAGCGTGGACTTCCTCGCTCGAGCGTAGGCCCAAAATCTGGAAATTCCAGATTTGAGTCCCAAGCTCAAAATCAAGTTTAAATGCATCAAATTCGATCCTCTTGGGCTAATTTTCTGAAAAACACTTCAAAACTCATAATATTACATATTTCAAAGATCAATTTGACAAATCAAAGCCCAAGGGTAGTTTAATTAAATCCATTTTCAAACCCAATTTCATGAACAAGATCTCAAATGAACATGCATGGACTTTGAACAACTCTCAAGCTTCAAAACATGCTCTAATGAGCTCATTCTTTCAAATTCAAGATAAAATCATGGACTTAACATATAAACATGAACATGCATGCAAGATTTCCATGTGATCAACCTCAAAATGCAGCAATGGAGACATGCATGCATGATATGTGCCATAATTCAACATTACAAGACCAATTCTTAACTCAATCCTTCAATTTAGCATGAACCATGCAAGAACTAACTTAAACACAAGGATGAGAAGATGAATTTCTACCTTAAGCCTTGAATTCAAGTGTAGAAGTCCAAAAATGCAAGAATCCCTTCAATTCTCTCAACCTCCAAGCCAAATCTCAAGAACTCAAGCTCTCCCTCCTATCTCTCTCTCTAATTCGGCAAGAACAAGGGAATTTGGCTGATGAAAAGTGTTGAATCAAATATACAAAGGCTCTAATATGTTTGGTGTAGTGGCCCACTAGATGGCAAAGTGGTAAATATGCCAAACTATGCAATTTAACTCATTTTAATCTAATTTAATCATACCAAATCACATTTTAATTAAAATACACCATAAAATCACATAAATTATGATGGTCTTAAAACACCAATCAATTTCTGGTTCGGCCGCCGATAAGGCCTTCAATTTACCGTTTAAACATATAAACATGAACAGATAATCACACAGTCAAACAGATAGGATGCAATTCAAACACATATATATATTCAATCGATTCAGTTTAGATTCAGTCAGTCATCTCAATTACTTTAATTATCAGTCACAATCAGTCTCAGTTTAGCCGTGATCGGTAATTAATCGATAATCAGTGTGAGGGTCATTAAGAGATCAATGGATCCATGACAAACAGAGGACCACAAGGTGGTCAAACATAAGCCAACGGTTATTTAAGTCCCCCAAGGCGTGGGACTCCCGTGGAGGTACTTACAAAACATAATTGTTTATAAGGTCATAATTAAATATTCTTTCAAATATAAACAAACATATCCATGGATTTCCTTTTAAGCAAATAGGGTTTAGGAATAAAACCACATAACTGAAATGTTTATATAATTTATAATAGTTTATAAAACATAACTTGTATAAAACAAATATGGTAAGTTAAAACATACGTAAAATATATTATGGTAACTCAAGGTATATTATAACTCATCTTAACTTTAATACATTACTCTTTCTCTCCGCTATCAAAGATCCTCCAAACTTCCATTATTTTTTCTTCCTTCTCTCTTCTCTCTTTTCGTTCTTTCTTTCTCTCTACTTTCTTTCCTTTATTTCCTTCTTTCTTTTCTTTCACAGGTTGATCAGCTCTCCCTATTTATAGAGAGGAAAACTCAATCTCTGATCAACACGTGTCCAGCCGAATCAGCCCGTGAATCCCTCTCTCCAAATTCCGCCATTAATATATAGATTCATATTTATCTTTTATAAATATTTAAGATAATTACACTTTGACCCAAATTTTTAATATAATTATATAAATAATTTAATTCTTAATTAAATTACACTTTATCGTATACCAAAGGTAAATTAATTATTTATTTTAGTACCATACCCATTATTATTATTATTTATATTTTGACCCCTAACTTTTAATAATTATATTATTTTACAAAATTACACATAATAATATATAATAAATTATATATTTTCCTAACTGAGATTAAATAATATTAGTATAAATTTTACAAAATAATTAAAAATCTGAATTGTTACAGAAACTCCCATGGAAGTGTGATTTCAAAGAATAAACGGAGTAACAATGTGATTTCAAAAAAACATAGGGGCGTTAGTATAATTTACCCATAATACAAACACGTTGATATTTGCTATACCAAAACACATGCACATCGCATTTATTTTGGATCCACGCAAGGACATAAAAATGGCCTGCCCGCCCGAAACTCATCCAACCCAACCCGATCCCCCGAAGTTAGGGCTTTAGCCATGGTTTTTTTGGCTTGTCCGGAAACTTAGCCCACCAGCTTGATCAAGGCCTGCTTAAAGGCCCGTCCCGTCTGATGCCCAAAGTCATTTTCAAGCTTTTTTGGTGAAAACAATTTAGTCAAAAATCAATTCAATCCATATATTTTAAATTATATTAATTTTATATTTAAACTTTGAATCAATTTTATTTCATTGTCAATTTCTGTCTATGATTAGATAGAATAATGTGAAACCAAATTTCATTTTACCCTTTAAACTATCCCTCATAAATTAATTAGACCCATGAATATGAAAAAATAAAAATTTAAATATTTTTAATAATAATTTTAATCTACAAAAGTGAGAAAAAAAAGTTTAAATAAAAAAAATTGTCTATTTGTGTGGTTGAGTATTCTCCAAGAGAGTTGTTGCTAACTTTAGCTCGATAGTGCCATTCAATCAATGATAATACCAAGTACTAATATCGATTTTGTAGGCAAAGATCTCGACATATTCATTTTTATCATTTAATATGGTTTCCCAAATGTTGGAAGAAGAATAAGTATAGTTTAACACAATTTTAAAACTATTACTAGTCGATCAATTTGATTAGAATAAATTTGGTGAATAAACTAACGACAATTGCAGAGAGAGGGAGAGAGAGAGAGAGAGCAACTTAGGAATTTGACTCAATTATTTTCATCAAGACTCACTTAAGGAAATTTGAAACTTAAAGGGTAAATGACAAACACCCCTTGAGGTTTACTTAAATTACAAATTATAACTTGTGATTTTAGAAATTACATTATGTCCCTAAGATTTCTAATTTCATAACAAATAGGTCCTTTTATTTATAAATCATCAAGTTAATTAACAGTTTTTAATAATATTACAATTTTATTTCAATTAATAATTTAGATAATTTTATTATTGTATAGGTAAACAGTTAGAAATTTCACTTTTTCAATTAATTTTGTTAAATAAAAAATTCTGATATGGAGGTATTTGTAATTTTTCAAATCACATGGGCAATTCATATTTTAAGTAAACCTCAGGGGGTGTATTTATAATTTATCCAAACTTAGAAAGACAATTTTAAATGAGGCTTTTTTTCAATATATATATATTTTGTAAAAATATTATTTAAATTTTATTTTCCTCATTTTTGAGATAAAAATTTATTAATTAAATATTTAAATTTAATTGTTTATATTCAGTGGTCTAATTAATTTTTGATAGATAGTTTGGGGATTAAGATGGAGTTTCAAATGAATTTTGGTACCACCGCAACAAATTCCATCTTATTATAAACGATGACGACAAATAGTCATGGATTCACCATAAAAGGCGATTCAAAGGCGATTCAACGACGACGACGATCAGTGAACAGAGACGACGACCAACGGCGCTGGTGAGATTGGGGCAGTGGCGAATGCGATCAAGCGTTTATTTTCCTCAATCTCTACTTTCTGCTTTCAGATCTTAATACTCTCATAGATTTGGGGCTTTTTGCATCACAAGGAAATGGAGATGGGAGCTCAACATGGGTATGGAGGATGGCAACCAGTGGTCCGTCGACATGGAGGTAGGGGAGTGTGGAACAGAAGGGAGGAAGTGATTATTCACTCTGTTTTTGTGGATAATATCCCTGAATCCATGGGATCCAATGGGTTGTATAAGCTATTCTCCAACTATGGTGTAGTCACGGATACATTTATCCCTCATAAGCGCCGAAAGCTAACGCGATCTCGCTTTGGCTTTGTTAGGTATAACTGTGCTGTATCAGCGGCGATGGCAGTCCAAAAAGCAAATGGGTTGTGGTGTGGTGACTATGCATTGCGAGTCAAAATGGCAGAGTTTGGGAAAGATGGAGGGGCCAAACCTAGAATGGACCATGCGCCACTGATCAGGAAGAAAGTAGAGGGCAAACACCCGTTCATGGCTGGATATAGGGGAATCAAATCATTCGCGGAGGTTGTGAGTGGCAGGGGAGCGGAATCTTCGGCAAGCAAAACCATTAAAGTTTACGAGGCAGGTAATGGGTGGCTTTATGAAAGTGTCGTAGTTCGACTTAAGCCCTTAGCTTCCATAGATGATTTTAGGGAGGAAATGAATAGGAGAGGCTGTGGGGATATCATAGTGCGTCTTGGTGGTGGGAGAGATATTGTTCTTTCATTTCAATCAACAGTAACTATGAAGGAACAACTTGTGTCTATGAAGGAGTGGCTGTATGACTGGTGTGAATCAGTTTTGGCATGGCGACAAGGGATGGCTTTTGCTCAGGAAAGGAGTGTGTGGCTTAGTTGTTATGGAGTCCCATTGAATTTGTGGAACAACAATACATTCACTAGTATTGGGAAGGTCTGGGGTGTAGTGATAGGCTTGGATGATGATACCAGTAGGCTGTTGTCTTTTCAGTGTGGGAAAGTGAGGATAGCTACTAGCTGTATGGAGGCCATTAACCAAACCATCCAGTTAGAGTGTAAAGGTGTAATCTACCCAGTTAGGGTATGTGAAGAACAAATCATAGTTTCACATGTTGTGCAGGAGCAGTGTGCTTGCAACTCAAAGGAACAGAAGACTGGTGACAGTTACTCTTCACAGGGGGTCGAAAAGATTCAGTGTACAGACAAAGGCAGTAGGCAGGAGGTTGATGCTGCTGGTGTTGGTGAGGCCGTAGATGATGGGAGTGCTGCGGTGGGCGTGGGCAAAGGGGCTCCACCTGTTAGTGACGTTAACATGGAGGGGGAGGACCAGTTGGGGGATGTCTCCGTGGTGGCAGAAACCGATATGCTGATGGCAGTGTCAGAGGCTGAAGGTGCATGCGAGGGTGAATCTGCACAGGTGGGGACGAGTTCCAAGTTTATCAATGAGGGTGGTAGGCGGAGTTTAGATGGGGAAATTTGCACACCTGGGTTTATCAGAAGTTTGAGTGGCTCAGCAAGGAATAGGCTTGGAATTCAAATTGAAGTGGATCTTGACAAGGCCCATTTAAATTTTGATGGGTCGAATCAAGGAGAGGTAGGGCTGGCCCGTCCGAGTAATAGTGGGTCATCTTCGTCTAAGGCAACTCCAGGTTAAGTGGTGGGCTTTATTAATCAAATGGGCCAAAGGGGGGGTCAAGATATAAGCCCAGGCCAAGCAAGAAAGGCTATTTTGCAGGAGAAAGGGCAGACAAGCAGAAGAAAATACCCGAAGAAGAAGAAGCAGAAGGGGCAGTCTGTGACTAACAGGAAATTGTGGGCATCATCACTAAATTTGAGAAAGGGGGCTGTTTTCAGATCAGCTGTAGCTGCCATATCATTATCAATGGCTAGTGGAACCAGTAGAGGTAGGAGAATGCTGTCAGGGGCTGAAGTTTCACTCCAAATTGGCAAAGTCCTTGGTCTGGACTATGAAGGCAAGGAACAGGAGGTAATCAGTAAACTGAATGCACTTGAAGCGAAGGATAAAGAGAAAGTAAGGCAGAGGGAGGGAGATGCTATCTAGACTAGCATGTCCAGGTGAGCAAGTGTGTTTTAGTATGTTAATGAAGATACAATCATGGAATGCGAGAGGGTTAGGCAGACCAGAGAAAAGAAGGAAGTTAAAGAAAAGCATTGCGGATAGAAAAGTGGACATTATTCTTCTTCAAGAAACTAAGATCTCTGCAATAAATTCTGATTTGGTAAAATCTCTGTGGCCTGGGGAGCACATGGAGTTTATGGCAGTTGATGCAGTTGGAAGAGCTGGAGGCTTGTTGTGTATCTGGAAACCTGAGGTGTTCCAGCTGCAAGATTGTTGCTGTAATCGTAATTTCATCCTGCTGGCAGGTACTCTATTTTTTAGCTTCAATTGTGTTATTATTACTGGTTATGGTCCTAATGAGGTGGGGCTTCGCAAAGAGTTGTGGAATCTTTTAGTTCGATTGAAATCCAAATTTCTAGGACCATGGTGCTTGGGGGGTGATTTTAATGAAATAAAGATTATCTCAGAACGAATTGGGTGTTCTAGAAGGTATAGAGGGGTGAAAGATTTCAATGACATGATTGAACAACTTGAGCTGATCGATATGCCTATGCTTGGGAGGAAGTTCACTTGGTGTAATTCCCAAGATAGGGCGAAATGGAGTAGACTGGACAGATTCTTACTCAACCATGAGTGGGTATAGAATTTTAACTTTAAACTGTGGAGCCTACCTAGATTGTTATCTGATCACAGTCCTATTATATTAATGGAGGATGATAGGGATTGGGGACCTAAACCTTTTAGGTTCCTCAATGCTTGGTTACTTCACCCCAATTTCCTATCTTTTTTACAACACAGTTGGTCTGGGCTTGTAGTGGAGGGTTGGGCAGGGTTTAAATGCTTCATGAAATTTAAAGCCCTGAAGCAAGCCTTAAAACAGTGGAATGTGGAGGAATTTGGGAAGGTGGAAAATAAGCTTAAGTGTGTAGAAGAAGAAGCTCACGCCCTTGATTTGCTTGCTGAGGACAGACCTTTGCTACCTACAGAAATGCTTAGAAGAAAGGAAGTGAGGGGTGATGTTTGGAGGCTTAGTAAAATGTTGGAATGGATTTGGTTGCAAAAATCCAGAGTGAATTGGGCACTTAAAGAGGATAAAATAACAAGATATTTTCACATCATGGCTTGTAGCAGGAATAGTAGGAATTCTTTGTGCTCCATTGTCGTGAATGGTACAATGCTGGAGGACCCTATGGAAATTAAAGCTGAGGTGAAGGCCCACTTTCTAAAACATTTCTCTGAGGATTGGAAGGTCAAACCTAAATTATCTGGGCACTTGAAGACCATTGGAGGATCACAAGTTGTTGAACAATTGGAGGCTGAGTTTACTGAAGAGGAAATTAGTTCTGTAATCAAGACTTGTGATGGGAATAAGGCACCTGGACTTGATGGATTCAACATGGCTTTTTTCAAGAAATGTTGGAAAATTGTGAAATTTGATGTGATTCATTTTATGAGGGAATTTCATGAAAATGCAAGTCTAGTGGGTGGGATCAATAGCTCTTTCATTGCTTTAATTCCTAAAAATGATAGTCCCTCTTGTTTGGAAGAGTATAGGCCTATTAGTCTGATTGGTTCTATGTATAAAATTCTAGCAAAGGTGTTATCAAATAGGATGAAACAGGTGATGCCCAAGATTATTAGTGAGGTTCAGTCAGCTTTTCTGGGTGGTCGGAACATTATGGATGGGATTCTTATAGCTAATGAGATTGTTGATGGATGGAAAAGATCCAATAAGAAAGGTTTGGTTCTCAAATTGGATTTTGAAAAGGCTTATGACTCAATCAATTGGGAGTTTCTCTTCAATATGCTCTCAAACTTTGGCGTCGGATCTAGATGGGCGAGTTGGATGAAAGCTTGTGTATCCTCTGCTAAGATTTCTATTTTGGTTAATGGGTCACCAACGCCTAAATTTTGCCCACAAAGGGGCCTTCGTCAAGGTGATCCATTGTCACTGTTTTTGTTCAACATTGTAGCAGAGGGTCTCAATATATTACTGACCAGGGCAAAAGAGTTAAACTTAATCAATGGGGTAGAGGTGGGGTCCAATGGCTTAAGAGTAACTCATTTGCAATTTGCGGATGACACTATTTTGTTTTGTGAAGCTAAGAAGGAGGAAGTTTGTAATATCAAACGAATTTTAAGATGCTTTGAGATGGCTTCGGGGCTGAAAATAAATTACCACAAGAGTGTCATTTGTGGTGTTGGGGTTGATGATGGACTATTGCAAGAGTTTGCCTTTAATCTAAATTGCCTCTATCAAAAGCTACCTATAATGTATTTAGGTTTGCCATTGGGGGTCAACCCAAGTAGGAGAAGTACTTGGAAACCTGTTCTTGTCAAACTTAAGCAGAAATTGGCTAATTGGAAGAGAAGACTACTTTCTTTTGCAGGGAGGTTAACTCTAATCAAGTCAGTTTTGTCTAATTTGCCGGTTTACTATTTATCATTGTTCAAGATTCCTGTTGGGGTGGCTAAGAAGATTGAGAAAAATACAATCGGCTTTCTTGTGGGGTGGATCAGATCTCAGAAGAAAAGTGCATTTAGTCCGATAGGAGGTAATTGCAAAGAATAAGAATCTAGGTGGTTTGGGGTTGAGGAGGATTAGAACATTCAATGACTGCTTGTTGTTAAAATGGTGGTGGAGGTTTGGAGCTGAGAATCACACACTCTGGAAAGAAGTGATATGCGCAAAATATAATGTTCAATATGGGAAATGGTTGCCAACTTTGGTAGGCAGAGGTTCTAAGATCTGGACTGATATAATTAATGTAGCCTTGTTGAATCCAGACTTGCATAATTTCTATATTCATAATTCTCAGATAGCTTTGGGAGATGGGAGTAGAGTTCACTTCTGGTTAGACAAGTGGATTGGTAACGTGTGTTTAAAGGAGGAATTCCCTAGACTCTTCTCTCTATCTAATAATAAGCATGGGGTGGTTAGGGTGTTTTTTGAGAATAGGGGTGGAGCTGATGAGTGGAACCTGGAGTTTAGAAGAACTTTGTTGGCTTGGGAGGAGGAGGAAGTACGTAGATTAGTTTGTTTGCTCAGACGTGCACCAGATCTTTGCAGTGAAAAATCAGATGTATTGAAATAGGCAGCAGAGTCATCTGGACTGTTTAGTGTAGCATCAGCATATAAATGGAGTGAATCCCTTCTTGGTTCGGTTATGGCAATGACAGGCTCTATATGGAATAATTTTGCTCCTCCTAAAGTACAATTTTTTAGATGGTTGGCATGGCTTGGTAAGGTCAAAACTTCCTGGTTTCTTCACAGAATTGGTATACTTGATGGGGGTGTCAATCTTGAATGTGTGTTTTGCCATAGTGATGTTGAAACTGTGGAGCATATGCTTCTTGTATGTCCTTTTGTTTGGAGGCTTTGGTCAAACATTGTGCGATGGTGGGGTTTTCAATGGGTCATGCCAGGTTCTGTAGATGGACTGCTGCAGTGGTGGTATGGGTGTAGTATGTCAAAATTGGAGAAGAAAATCTGGATGGTCATTCCTATGGCAACTCTTTGGTCTATCTGGAGGCATAGAAACGAGTGTGTTTTCAATGGACTACAACCAGATTTTGAAGCTCTATGCGACATTGTGAAAGTTCGAGTAGCTTTGTGGACTAAGGCATCGCCACTACAGGTGGCAGCTTCTGTAAATGATTTGGTGTACAACTTGCAGCAAGTCAAGTTCTGCCTGAGGAGTGGTGGTTGAGTGTGTTTTTGTTATGGGTATTCATCTCAGAAAAAGCTCTTGTCTGCTCTGGTGTCTGTTCTGTTATGCATCTTGGTGTTGCAGATTTGAGCTTGGTGTTGAGCTACTCTGCTGGCTGTTCTGCTGTCTTCTGTTATGCATCTGGTGTCTGCTCTGCTATCTGTTCTACTTCCGCAGATTTGGTGTGGGTATGCATTTTGGTGTTGAGCTACTCCTCCTCCCAAGCTTTGAGCTTGCTGGGCCTATGTTTCTCTATCAGTTGTTTGCTCTGCTGTCTGTTATGTTATGCTTGTTGGTGCTACCAGCAGATTTGGGTATGCTCCAGGATGGTGGTTTGTCTGCTCTGTTATGCTTGTTGGTGCTGCAGATTTGGTGTGGGTATGCACCAAGATGGTGGTTTTTTTGCTTGATGGTGGTTTGTTTGTTTGGTGTGCTGCAGATTTGAGCTTTCTGGTTGTTAGTATGAACTGTTACCATGGGTGGACTGCTGGCTAAAACAGATTCTGATCTGTTTGGGTGGTGTATTCTGATCTGTTTGTTATGCTGGTGTGTGAGGCCTGGTTGGTTCTCTGCCTGGTTATGTCTAACAGATGATGTCTAGCAGCATAGTAGCATTTGTTTGGTTTTTGGTCTGTCTCTCTCGTTGGTTCCTCACCAACTTTGGGGTGCTAGCAAATGATAGGATGGGTTTTTTAATGCAACCTAGTTGGGATCATTTAGCTCATTGTGATGCTCCTGCACTCCTCTTTTCTTTATTGGTGTAATTTCTTTCATACCTTGTACTAGTTTTTATATCAATGAAGTATCTTTTTTGCTGATAAAAAAAAATAATAATAATAAACGATGACGACAACTAAAAGAGTGGTGAAATTGATCCAAACTGAATAGTTTAGATGTAAAATTGATATAATTGAAAAAACATGGAATGAAATGATTTTTGAGTGATGGTTTTGAAGATAAAATGAAATTTCCTCTAAAAATAAATATGTTACTATCTTTATTCAAAACTCACCATGCTTGCCGCCGCCATCGCCATCACGATTAGGCCTGTTGGGTGCAGGAGGGTCCAGCAAGAAGGGGTACAATTCATACCTTATGTTACAGCTTGGTGACGCAGATCTCCCTCCTTTCTTTCCGGCCACGGATTTAAGAAATTTAGAGACAAATAGAATTTAGGCAAGTAAGGCAATCCGTTGGTGATAAATCAAGCGTACACTGCACCATGCTATACAACTCAATAGAACTGGTCACATTAGTTTGACTGGTTGCATACATGTGGTTCAAAGGATTGGAAGTTGCCACAATACTCAGATTAGAGAATGTCTTTCCCAAAATCTCATTGAAGTTATCTGGCTGGGTTGCGTTTGTTGCGTTCCACATATAAAATTGTGGGGATATCTCCATGGTAGAAAAAGAACTGTTCGAGTAGCGAATAAAACACTCATCATACCATATAATTGCCTCTTTGTAGGGTGAGCATTTTTTTAAAATCTCAACGCCAGCCGTGTTGATGCAATTCTTGCAGATACTGGGTTGAACATCACCTCTGCAGAGGAATAGGCCATAAACTTTGTCAGGATCATCCCCTTGGGTAACATTGGAGAAGGAGTCACCGCCATTATTGTAAAGAGACCGGATGAGGAGGATTTTGAGATTGTCTTCAAATTGGCCACCCGTAGTGTAATTTCCGTTATTTTTGCAAAAGTAAAACTGGTATAGGGAGAGGTCTTGTTGTTTTGCCATGATCAAAGAGTGTGGGATAACAAGCAGGAGAGTAAAAACCAAAGGAATAAGAGGAGTTATTCCTGAGTTAGAAGAGAGAACAACTACAACTACAGGGATCATTCTTTTCCTTTCCATGTTTTACAAGAAACAAAACTTGTTTCAAAAGATGTTCAGAGTCGCACATAAATAAATTGCTCACCCCAGCACACCAACTTTGACTAATCTAACGTGGAAAACTTTACACTCTCCTTTCTTGAAGGGAAAATGTTTGAACAACACAAAGGAGGTCCCATGATATCTACTGATTTATTGATTATTGATATATTTAATTTTTTTTAAGAATTATATTTGACAGTGATATGAATGATTTAAATCATTTTAAAAATTATAAAATTATATTTTGTGAAATCTCTATCATTATTGTTTTAGAAGTTTCGTACCCCCACGGTTGGCCACGAGGCAAAGCCAACGAGGCGTCCGAATAATTTAATTTTGGCAAATTTAAAATCATATAATAATAATAAAAAAAATCTGAGTGTAAGGAATTTTTTATTTTATCAATTTAAATCATATACTTTGAATTTATTTTCAATTAAAATTATTTGTCTATTTTTATTGAATAAAATTGGTAGAAAAATAGATATTTTAATCCTTAAACTCATGAAAATTGTCATTTTAGACATTTTTGTATATTTACATTGAGTTTAATAACTAAAATACTCTTCTTTTTTTTTAGCTTTACTTAATGAAAATAGGCGAATGGTTTAAATTGATAAAATTGAAAACTCATGATTTATTTTATTATAATGCTTAAACTCGGTGGTTTTTTTTTTTTTTTGTAATTACCACTTTAATTTTTATGTTAGGTTTGGTTTATTGAAATTAACTGAAATGAAATAATCATCTTATCATAATGTTTATTTTTATATTTAGTTCACTAAAAAAATGTAAAAAATATTTACAAATAAAATTTGTTGGTGAAAATACCAGAAAAATTATATTTTACTGATAAATAATGCAAAGAAAATGAGATACAAATAGATCAGGCTGAGGCACGAATATCTCGTTTTGTTTAAGGAGATCAAGCCCACTGCGGTAGGAAGAATCCAAATACCGATGCAGAAGTCACAAAACTATAACTTGTTCCCTCCAGAATACAACAGCTCGACCACTTGTCGTGTGGTTCAAGCCAACTCTGCATAAGATGGTGAACTCAAACATCTACCAAGAAAAACAACCTTCTTTGCTAGTAATTTCTCTTGTATAGAAATAGTTGATGTGTTGATGTAGAAAAAGAATAGATGAGATGAATTATTTATAGGCCACTAGGACTTTACAAAATACACCAAAAAATAATAATGACCATAAATCTAGAGACGAGAGAGTCTCCAAATAAAAAACTCACCACCAAGTTCATGAACTTAATTAATCTTCATTCATGAACAAGACAAAAGGTCACCAAAACAATGAATCTCCATTCATGAATAAGATGAGACTCATGAACAAGACAAAAGAAGATTCATGAACAAAATTTATATATATAAATAAATAAAAGATATTAAAATGATCCAACATAATTATTATTCATTATTATGAGAGAATATTCATTCTATAAAGAGGCCGAGGAATGATAACATCATTATATTAAAAAACATTTAGCATGCAATGGTGGGGTGTAAGTGAAAAATTGTACATGTGCAAATGTAAATTGCTCCTCTCGATATCTACGACCTTGTTTGGGATAAATTAAAAAAGTCAAAAAGTTAAAAAGTTACTAAAAAAGTTAAAAAGTCAATACTATTTAAAGGTATCTTGTGGGGGAAGCTACTAAGGCAAAATTATTATTTTGCTCTTTGAATTCAACTACTCAAAAATCAAAAAATCAAAAAGTCAAAAGGGTAAAATTTTTAATTTTGCTACAATATTTTATTGCACATTTTTTTGTAAAAATTCAAAAAGTTATCCCAAACATACATATTTTTTTCTCTAGTTTTTTAACTAAGGCCAAGTTTGGCATGTGCCCAAAAAGTCAAAAAATTACTTAAAAAGTTAAAAAGTTATCACTATTCACCAAAAGTCAAAAAGTACAGCTGCACAACTCTCAATCCTAATTTTCCCCTACACACTAATTTATACAATTTTTTAATACACATTTTTTCATAAAAAGTCAAAAAATTAACCCAAACAACCATATTTTTTTCTGAACTTTTTAGTCTAAAAAGTCAAAAAGTACACTTATTTACGACATTTCAAACAATCCCTAAGCAGCCTACTAAAAAATAAACAACTTGAAAAAAAAAAACACAAAACAAAACAAAATTTCCAAGCAAACACTAGGCTGACGTGTGGGTCAGCGGTGTGTGCAGTTTGGTACGTTGGGTCATTACACATGTGGTTACCTTACTAAAAAAAAAAAAAAAAAATCAAAAAATCAAAAAATTTATCTCAAATCAACACTACAACAAAATTTGCCTATAACCACGTTTTATTGACAAACGCTGTGGAAAGCGTATAGTGAAATTAAGAACACGCGTTATTATCCTCTTATAACGGTGCTCCATCTCCATTTCTCTTTCCGTCTTATCATTCTCTCTCTATTGTTTTCTCTCTTCGTCCTAGATCTAGGTTTTCTCTGTCTCTCCGCATACTTCTTGAGAGATTCATCAGGTTCGATTTCGATTCTCGCTCTATTGTTTTCTAAATCCATCGATTCTTGAATCGATTTGGTTGAAATTTCTTCACGATTGTTTGTTTTTCTTGATTCTGACTCTGATAATTTTGCAGAGGAAGATGAACCGGTTGATTTGCACGAACGTGAGGTTAAGAGACCAAGGAGTGAAAAAGGATCGAGATCATGGATTGGGATCGGGACCAAGACTAGTCGAGTCGAAGCAAGAGGAGGAGACGAGATCATGAATATTGGGTTTCGAGAGCGATGGCGTTGGATGCGCCCTACCTGTTGAAGCTCCTCCTAAGGTTAGTCCTTCCGTCGCTACCGTCCCTCTGGTCTCATCCTCTCTCTCTCTGTCTCTCAGATTTGGTCTCAAACACATGATTTACTATCTTCCTCGCTCTTCGATCTGGCCTCTCTTCAGTCGAATTGTACTCTTTTTAATCTTTTCACTTGCTATTTTTGGTCTGCTCTCTTTTCAATAGAATCTCATTCACTTTGATCTTTCTGTTTTTCAATCTCATTATTTTCAGTTTTTTCAATCTATGTTTGTATATTGGTAGAACATATTTTTATATCTTCATTGAAACATGCTTCCTGTAGACAACAAGATACGATACAAAGACTTAGGGGATCTTCAAATGCTTTTGAGATGATTTGAGTCATCAGTTATGAATATATTGTACATCTACATCTGATTTCTTTTGGTGTTTCTTTGTTTTCAGTTGAAGGGTCTTTCTTGGACAGATTCTACAAATCAACTGCAACCATGGATCCATTAGAGGTTTTGTCTGTCTGATATTTTCATATTAAACTAAAACATTTTGATGATAGTATTTTAGTTCTTCACAACTCACACATTTGACCATACAATCTTTTGTAGCGTGCTGCATTCCTTGAAAAAAATAGGAAGATGGAAGTAGCTCATTCAGTAGCTGCTACTGCTGGTGAAACTGAGGTAAGTTTCAGTTGGTTGAATGCAATTTAAGTAGGTTGTAATCAACTTCACTATTTTACCATGGTCCATAGCATTTTCTTTTCAGTCATTGTCTCATATAAGACTGGTCTAAAGAGATGAATCTGATTGTCTTGTATAGATTAGGCTCATTCTAAGGAGTTGGACCCCATTTAATGGTTCCCAAACTATGAGTTCTATCAAAGGGATCCTATGGCCTGTAGAAGTAATATGCTATAGAACATGATCTTTGACATAGATTTTTTATTTTATTTTATAATTTGCTAGGGGATGTTATTTAGTAGGTTGTGAAGTCAGTCCTCTGGCAATGGAATGATAAAATCTGTACTGGAAAAGGAGTTGATAATATTTAAGGCTAAGACAGGAAGTGTACATTTAGGGTGCTTTAGTAATGAACTACATATGTTAAGATTTTAATTAAAATTATCTAAGACTAATACTATCTATTTGTATTCAAAAACATTTGTCTTAATCTTTACAAAAGAGCATTTGAAATGTGAAAGGAATAGGAAGAGGCGCGAAGCAGATCATGCAAAGAAGCAATCTACAATGCATGAAGTAGAAAAGAAAAAAGGTATAAAATAATTTATCCCAAATATGAAATATAAAATACCATTATTATCAACTTGAAGCTATTCATTTTTTAAACATATATTTCTACAAAATATTATAGACATCAGTGCATTCAACTCAACATCTACATCAGTGAGTGAAAACAACAAAGATCAAGTTTATCGTCAGAATGAAAATAGCTATCAAAAGGATACAATGTCCATAGGTATCGTTTCTCCTAATTTTAACTTTTTTTATAGTTTTGCCAAAAAATCTTTTTGCTCGTCATAATCACACCCTTACAAAATTCTAATGGTAATTCGCAAGATATTTCAGACTCTCACTAAATTTTTGAAATATATTAATTGTTTTTTCTTGTCAAATGAAGAATGGAGAATTAAAAGAAATACGGCCAAGCGAGCAGCGTATGCAAACAAAAAGTTATCTATGGCCCATGATGAAATGAATCATCCTGGTATTAGTTTATATACATAACGTACAATAGCCTCCTTATATCTTTACTACAATTTGACCTTGAAAATTAACTAGCCTTTGTTTGATTGATCATAGAATACAGGGGAATTGTCATTGGAAGATGCATTGAATGAGCTATTTTACTGATAGTCTATATTGAAACAATATAGAAATAATTACCACACAAATTTACATCATTTTGCTAGGTTCAACCTCATCACCACTGAAATCTTCATTGACATACAAAGGTATAATCTTTCTTTTCCAACTTCAACTTTAGATGGATTAAAATTTGTTAGCTCTTCGAGCCTACAAATCAATACTTTGATGCATAGGTGATTACAGTGGAAGACCAAATAAGAGTTTCGGTGTGTTTCTTTTTCATGTTTTCTTGACATCATAAAATTGCTGACACTAACATCTGATTATTATTTGCAAAATCAGCAGGATAACTTCAGGACTATTGATGTAAACTGTGATCAGATGAAATTTTAAATTTTGTTTCATGTTATGTTCTTTACTTGGAGCATGGCATTTAGGGATGTTAATCATAAATCATTATTTGCTTCATAGAACTTGTTTAGATTTCTTTTGTTAGCAGGATAACTTCAGGACTAAGAGTGCTTGATATTATATTGCGGCAGCAAGCAGCTAACAGATACATTTTTGAATTTTTGGCAGATCAATTCCATTTATATTTGAGCCTTGTCAAAGGATATAGAATTTTAAACATTGTTCCCTACATACATTTTAAATTTGATTTCTCATTCCTCGTGTTAAATCCTATGAGTTTAACAATAGATACACAACCTATGAGCTTTTGATTACATATATACGTCATTATAATAATAATTTGTTGATCAAAATATTGATTTGTTTTCAATTATTTGCAGGTAATGAGCCCCTCAATGGCACTGAAGGGACAAATTCAGTTAAAGTTGTGAATGGAGGTTTGCTATCAAATGCTATCTACACAGTTTTTAAAGACACGTTTGATAGAATCGGATTCATTTAGAAATCTCAGTGAGTGTTAAGTCAAAGAGCTTACCTCCTCCTCACTTATTGATGGTATTTAGATGAAAGTTGTTGGGGTTTATAAAATAGTGGTACCAAGACTTTCAAATCTTGTTCTAGTTTTGCTAGTCATGAAAAAGGAAAAAAAAAAGGTGGTTGTTGGTGAAAGAAAGTAAAGTATGCCAGGGGTAGCTGCATTAGTGGGTGGGTTATTATTTTAATGATAGCTGCATTCTTTAAATAAAATATTGCAATCTACAGTGAAATTACTAGAAGTTGTGCACTCATTACAATCAATACACTTTTTATATATAATGTCAAGATTGCAAGTTAACCTAAATGATTCCTCTTTTTTTTTTTTTTGTGTGTGTGTAAATAAATTTCCATGTTGAACGCTCTTTCCTAGTTGACTTCTTTAGTGGAGGTTCTATGAATATCATGATAGTAGTGTAATGTGACTGGGAATGCAATGAAAATGTGTTGAACATTGCAATAGATAGAATGATATAACAGATACGAATGAGACTTTGTTGAGTTGTAGATTACTTGTACTTGGAGTGAAGTAATACTCATAAACTAAATGACCACAACCTCCTGAAGTTGGCCTGCCTTTCTGCCAAAAAGAGTATAAATTTGTATGTCTTGAATATTAAATCTTTGACCTTCCTGTCCACTAACAATTATCAATTTACTTTCTCTGAATTTTTAAATCCTTCATATATTCGGTGAGAGCTTCTGAGCCAAGCTTGCTTTTATGGCTTCATCTTTTTAAATAGATTGTTATATGAAGAGTTGGTTTGATTCGGATCAATGGCATGCTCCTAGGGTCTGCAGAATGGGGAAGTAATGGCAAAAGAAGAGTACAAACAGTAGTAGATATTTAAAGGGAAGATGATATCTTGTGGTGTACCTAACAATGATCTTGCCAATGCATGTTATAACTAACCTAACCTTTACTATTGCTTGTCATGTTAAACCATATAATACAATGACATCTTTGAGGAGAGGAAATTAAGAACAACCTTCTCGTCAGTTAAGGAGTTGGCTTAAATTCTCTCGATAATGTTAAACCATATAATTAATGTATACAGATACAAATGATTATTTTCTTGTGTTGCAGCTGAGAAAATATATTTTTGATGTCTATATTATTATATGTGATGACCAGTATCTAATTCATGCTCAAATTATTGTTAATCCTCATTTTCTGAGGTTAGATTTAATTTATGGACTGAGAAGTATGCAAACTTGTTTCTTGAATTGCTCTAATGACATAAAAAATTCCAGGTAGTGGCAGAGTTCTTATGTGGCTTGCAAAAAGAAATCTGGATTCGAATAAAATAAAAAAATTGGACACCAATGTCCCCAGTCCTACACTTGTCCAGAGCGTGTTTGTGTCTGAGTAACTATAATTATTCCCTGTTATTAAAGTATACATTGAATTGATTGATATTTGACAATCATAGTTTTGTACGTACCTGGCTCCCGAGTATACGGAGATGGGTATGATAACAGAGAAGGCTGACGTATATGCATTTGGAGTAGTTTTGTTGGAGCTCTTAACTGGCATTGAAGCAACCAAATTTTCTTGTAAGGATTTGCAGGAACAGGCAAGTATCTTTTCAATTTTTATAAACATAGATATTTGTTTGTCTTATATTTGCAACTGTATACAATGTATATGGACAGGCTGCAGCTATTTACACATGGAGAGCACTTTTTTAGGGCTTTTAGAAAATGTCCGAAGAAACCTGCTACTAAGATGACTTCTCTCTCCCAAACTTGGATATACTTACTCAAATCTCCTGTTTTTCATCAATGACACCGCAAAAATAATAATAATAATAATAATAATAATAATAATAATAATAATAATAATAATAAAGTAATGCTATTGAAAGTTGGAAAGGAATAAACAAGAAAAACATGGGGGAGATCTAGTAGGTCATGTTATGAGAAATTCATTAGAATTTGATTTCTCAGTAAATCAAGGGAGATCGAGAGACACGTTGAGATTAGAAGTATATTAAATATAAAAACTGTATGATGTATGTAAACGGAGAAAACAATCACAGAGAATGGAGATAGAGAAAAACTGATCTGATATGAAGTACCAAATGACTAGGGTGGTTCTGAATTTATAGATGTGTTCATACCCCCTTTATAACAAATATGACTATTGTCGCACCTGTATTTGATCCTCAATTTTTTATAAGAACGCGAGTTAGAAGATCAAAGTTTTTATTGCAATGATCAAAATAATTCATTAATTTTATTCAGGGTATCAAGAATCGACAAATTTTTTTAGTAATTCAAACTTTATTGAACATAAAGAAAATCCACAAACAAAACTGGGGCAAGGCGGTCAACAAGAACTTACCTAATGACAAATGCCAGCAGCTTATGAGGCAAACACTAAACTACTATTAGTGTGATTATCAAGTATTATCAACCGAAAAACAGTATGGACAACTTTTGTTTTAATCTAAACATCTTTTGTTGTGAAATTCTAATCTATTGAATGGTATGTTATTTTTGCAGTGTCCAGACCCTCATTTGAAGAAAAGGTATCATAAATGAAGGGTTTTGCGGAAGCTTTAGTGGAGTCTATTGTAGACAGTTTAATGCCTGGAGGACAGGTATTGCTCAACATATCAATGATTTTGCAAGACTGGTCATATTTGCTAGAGCTAGTGAATGCATTTGCATTATAAATGCTTCTTTCTACAGGCTGGACAAACTATTTATTTAATTATCAGTTATCTAATTATGACTATAAATGAATTGTTTTAAGTGTTGTTCTGTTTGACTATATAAAAAAAAAAAAAAATTGACGTTCTGTGTAAACATGAATTTACTTCTTGGGATCATGGAGACCTTAACTGGATGGAATTTTATGAGGCCAAATCAGTTCCTTGTGTTGATTCACTCTTTGTGATTGTTTGAACCACCGGATATAGAACCCAGTCACTTTTATTTATCTCTTATGTACAGGGGTTGGGTAATTTGTGTATAGCCAAGTGAACTATGCTTATATTTAGTTGAATATGATAATTGATATAGACCCTCGTTAAACTTTAGGCCTCCTGTTGTATGATTCCTAGTCTTGTCTTGTCAAAAAGGAAATGCTAAACATACAAATTTTTTATGCAGAAAAGTCATGCAGAGTTGCAATTTTGATTCGTAGTGACAGGCTTTTTAATTTCAAATAAATGAATACATGTAAATTATGTTTGTGTATCGTTACCCTGTCAAAAGACTTTCCCTGTTGCCAACATTACACCAGAAGATATTTTGCTTGGTTAAATGGCTTCGTCTTTTATAGAAGCCATTATAGAGTTGACACTATTGAATCAACACTAGGATTTCACAAATTGGCTTCAGAATGCATTATCTTTTTTTGTCTGTCCTTTTTGTTTTCAAGTTTGTCTTTGATGGATGGGTTTTCTTTTCCCATCATGTTCATATTTGTAGTGCAGAGAGAAAATTGATATTTGAATTCACCTTAGATGATGGTTGATCAATTCTTACATTTCAGTGCTAAGCCTATGTAAATAATCTTGAAAAGTTTGTTGTTTCTTGCTAAGATTCATTTTTTTTCACTGTGCACATTTTTTTACTGTATTTATCTTCTTTTATTTTCTTTCCTTTTTCTTCTTACTTCTCATAAAAGAGAAGTGTGTCGTATCTGTATGTAAACTAGGTTTTTTTGGACAGTTATTCAAATAGGTAAATAGGGAAATCAACCAGGAACTTGCAAAATCATTTTGTTTCTGAACATTGCTTTCTCCCAAATTGTCAAGTAATCTTTTGAAAATTTATCATGCTACTTGGAAACTTACAGAATGGACATCCACAAATCTATGTTGGAATTATAGCTGATTACTGATTGCTGAATTTATCTCATCAATTAAGCAGTTTTCCTGCATGGAAAATTACTGGATGTTTGTAATAATTGACAAACTTTTGCCTTTGATTTTCCGTTTTGAATAAAATTCTATTTCTCTCATGTGAATTGCATTCAAGCATCTTGTTTTATGTAAGGATGCAGATAATGTAAAATTCTAATGAATGCAGGTGGTGCGCCATTTTTGGGAACGGAATGTATCAAGGGTGATATAGATGCTACAGGGAAGTTGCCTTGTGGGTATTTCTTGGAGGATTTCAAGCGTGTTGCTTGTTCATTTCAGATGGTTCCTATTGGTAACCAATTTCTTCCTTGTTTAATTTTATGAAGATTGTATGTGGTGTAGGTACAAGCAGACTTGATCAGTATTCTCATGGAGAAAATGGAGATTCTGACCTTAGGTTTGCACTAAACAACACAATGGCAACCATGGGGGGCTGATTTGAAGAAAATTCAAATTGTTTGACAGTATATGATTGAGATTTGGAAAGTTGTAGGGTTAAATTTCCAAGGAGATGAACTAGAATTTTTATGATCTTTAATTTGGCATTGTAATTCAAATTTGAGCCAATCTATGTTCTTTTATATTAATTATTAGTTAATTCTCAATGTCTGTTCCTAGTTAAATTTATATAAATTCTTAGTTAATTTTCAATGTTTATTCCTAGTGAAATTCTCAATTAATTGGGCTGTGTTCTTAAAAAATTAAAAAAATAAAAGAGACTTCTTTTTGAAAAAAAATGCCACTAAATGATATCATCATACATTGCATCTGAGGTAAGTTTTATAAATGAAGATAGATGGCGTTTTTTTAAAAAACGTCGCTGAATGATGTCACCATTACATCATGAACGGAAAAGAAAGTGGTTGTAAAGTTTTGCGACGTTTTAAAAAACGCCGTCATATGTTTTTAGCGGCGTCTTTGAAACGCTACAAAGCTATTGCGACGGCCGTATCTTTGACGAAAATATTAAACGTCGCAAAATTCTATTATGGCGTTTTTCAAACCCATAGAGGCGTTTTTGAAACGCCGCTAAAAGTCAAATTTCTTGTGCAAGTTTTTTAGTTACAGGTTAAAATAATTAAAAAAAATTAAAAAATTAAAAAGTCAACCCATTTTCCAAACTACTCCTTAATATATGCATTTCAGCAATCTCAGGGAGTTAATTGCAATTGTTAAAAATCATTAGGGTGGTAACTGGAATTTTTCTGAAAACATAATGCAAAGTCAACGAAAATTCCTATAAATCGCCAGATTAACACCATTTTCAAATTGAGTGCTGTCGATGTGATGGGACAATAATGTGGAACTTTGATCTTGAGATGATGAGTACAGTAACTGTTGAAAGCTGGTTCTCCGTTTGATTGTTTTTACAGTTTTGGTTGTGTTTTCAGTGTTCGATAAAAAAATAAATAAAAAATTATTTGTCGAATTGTTTTCAAACACAGTTCTTAAGAATTTATTTATTTATTTATTTTTTTCAAAAAAACAACTCACATTTTAGAAACACTCAAACAGTTGTTTTTGAATTTCCGAAAACTATTTTCGCACAAAATTTGGAAATGATAAAAAAAAAAAATGTTTTGTTTCTGTAAACATGTTTAAAAAAAAAAAAAAAAACAATATGAAAACAAAAACACAGCAAATTAGTGTTGGCTCAAGCATAAAGCAACCAAAAAATATTTGGGTAAATTAAAATACAACAAGTTTTACAAGTTTGATATAATTTTATTAGACTCCCTTAATGTTTTTATTCACATAATACTACGTCCATTTTCATTAATAATTCATTAGTTATGTAGAAAAAAAAAATTTATTTTCATTTATTTTACACTGAAATATGTATTTTACCTTATTTATTTTAGTGTCTTTATACTATCTGTATTAATTTTATTCTTTTTACTAAAAATGGAATGAGAATGTAATTATACAAAAATTGTGATTTAGGCTAAGTTTGGGATACCCCAAATAATCCAAAAAGCCAAAAAGTTACTCAAAAAGTTAAAAAGCTAACACTATTCACCAAAAGTCAACAATTACGGCTGCACAACTCCCAATTCAAATTTTACTCTACAAACCAATTTTTACAATTTTTTATTACACATTTTTCCATGAAAAGTCAAAAAGTTAACCCAAACATCCATATTTTCAACCTCAATTTTTTAGTCAAAAAAGACAAAAAGCGCACTTATTTAGTCTTCCCAAACAAGGCCTTACTAAAATCTTTTGATCCAGAGATTCAAAAGGGAAAAAACAAATGTCCCCAATGGTAAATACTGAAAATATACATCCCAAATAAACCTTTGTCCAAGGGTCGACAAAAAAACTTTTTGCTTAAAGACCCCGGTCGTAAAAGCAAAGAAAATTATTTCAATTATCTAAACATTTTAGAAAAAAAATAAAAAATAAAAAACCTTCTTATACAAAGACCCAGCTAAAAAAATCTTGTTTGACTGCCTGGTTGAGAATTGGTTTAGTTGATTTTTTTTTTTTTTTTTTATGTTTATGAAAAAAATGTACAAAAAAAAAAGTAGAGAAAGTAATGTGACAATTTATAGTAAAATTTTTTGACTAAAATCTTAAGTCTTCGTTTGGAAAGAGCTAAAATAGCCTGACTTTTTGACTTTTTGGCTATTTTAGCCTCGTTTGGTTTTTGTTTTTGGCTTTTTTAACTTTTGTGAGAAAAAAATATAATAATTATAGTTTAGGCGTGACATTTTATCTTATTGGCTTATATAACTAATTTTGTCTTTTGTACTTTTATAGCTAAAAAATCAAAACCAAACATAGATTAAGGCCTGGTTTGGGATACCCAAAAAAAAAAGTTAAAAAGTTAAAAAATTACTAAAAAAGTTATCACTATTCACCAAAAAATAAATAAATTTTACACACAAAATTACAACTCAGTCTGAACGGTTCAGATTCTGTTGCCACGTTTTCTTAGAAAAATTGCACAGTCGGAGTGCAATTTTAACACAGTGTTGTTCGGTCCGTGGGGACCCATCACAGGTCACGTTTTAATAATCTGAACCGTTGAATGTGTAGAAATTGTCAAGTACTACATGTTTGTAAAAAATCACATTGATCAGATATTGTTAACTACATGATCAAATCAGTTTTGTATAAAAAAAGGGATGGTGTTATAGTTAACGATTGAAAAAAAAAAATTACTCTGATCAGATAGCTATCGATATCCAATTAATGTGATTTTTTTACAGGCATATAGTACTCGACGAGTTCTACACATTGAACGGTTTAAATTATCAAAACGGAACCCGTGATGGCCCCCACGAGCCGAACAACATCGTTCAATGCAATGCCCGAAAAGTAGGCAATCATTTCTTAGCATCAATTTAGCCTGCACAGACAGTACGGCCGTACAACTCACAGTCCTTATCTTCTCCTACGCACTAATTTATACAATTTTTTAATACACATTTTTAAGCAAAAAGTCAAAAAGTTAACCCAAACAACTATTTTTTTCCTCAATTTTTTAATCCAAAAAGTAAAAAAGTATACTTATGTAAAACACGACAAACAACCCCTTAGTGTTTTTTTTTTTTTTTTTTTTGAAAACTACGTGGAAACTAGACTTTTCCAATAATGGTGTTATTTTTTTTTTAAATTTTTTTTTCATAGTTTTTTATTAATTTGTTTCTTCATTTTGGAAAAGGCCTTTTTTATTAATTGTTTGAATTTGTTTTTTTGTTTTTTTTTTTAAATTAATTTCTTTGCTGGATTTGTTTAAATTTTTTTTATTAATTTGTTTGAATCTTTTTTTTTTTTTTTTTTTTAACTTGCGTCACTTTTTTTTTTATATTTTCTCATTTTACGCACAGAAAAGCGAATTTCGGTTGCATTAATGTTTTTTTTTCTTTTTTTTTGGAAAAAAGGCTTTTTGTGTTTTTGGTTTTCTCAAATGACGTGAACAATGATATTTTTGATTTTCTAACGGGTTATTTTTTATTTTTCCATGTTTTCCTAAAACCCATTTTCCATATTTTTTAATGACGTAGACAATGCTAATTTCGATCACATTTACCGTGTACGGAGATACATATTGTACATTATAATATACTTACGCACGAATTGTAATGCGTGGCCTACCAATGTTACACGCCTGCAAACTTTAGGCGAAGTACTATATATTTCCTCACAACCCATTATTACGCATGTACACTAACTTGTCCCGTATACTAAGTCGCACCAATGCCATATGCGGGTCCTCATCCCCACCATTAAACCATCATCGTCATGTTCAACTTTTGGTATGACATTTACAAAAACCGTAGCCTCTTTTTCGTTGAAACGGGGATGAACAGTTGTGGGATTGCCTGTATTTCGATGTATAAAATTATGGAATGCCATTGACGCATCTACTAATTGAACTTGCACATTTGCAAAATCATACTAAGGCATGTCTCTAATAAACCCCCATCACTTTTTCCAGGTGGTGAAAGTCCGTTCCACCACATTGCGTAACGACAAGTGAACTTTGTTAAATAATTCCCTAGGGGTGTTTGCTGTCCTATTCTCTTCACTAATGCGGAATTCTTGCTGGTGGTAACGGCTGCCTTTGAAATGTGCTAGGTAACCTACCTAGTTCAGATACCCAGCATCAACAAGATAATATTTTCCTGCATACATGACCATTTTTTCACTCAAACCACCCATTCAATACAAATTAAATTAACTAGGTTTTCTCAGATATTAGGTACCCACATAAATGAAATTACTTTGTTACCTTCTTCAGGGTGTGGAAATGGGACATTGTCATTTGTTACTATCTCGTTGAAGATGTGACTATCGTGCATACTTCCTTCCCATCCAAGCGAAACGAAGATGAAACACATGTCAAAATTGCACGCGGCCATGATATTTTACGTGTGACAGTATTTCCTATCGAAATATGTTGTGACATCTGGGCCCGTAACCCATGCACTTACGCGTGTTTCGTCTGTGGCTCCGATACAATCCTACAAACAACCCAAAAAAATATGTAACTCCTATAGGTACAAGTAATCTTTAGTTTTTATATGTCACGTCCAATAAAATGTACTAAGTCAGGTTTTTAACTAGTACCTTGAACGGTAGGTATTTCCGTTTAGACCGCACGTATGGATGTATATGATGCTAATTATATATGGGCCTGCAATGTACAACAGTGAACTCTTTCATCGCCGTTAACACATTATGCACGTGTCGGGACACAGTCTCCCTTGAATGTTGGAACCGTTCTTGGATTTGTCGATTTTGGAACCCTTGCAACACGTGGATAAACATGGCAATGCTTTCTTCAACTACTAAGTCACGTGGATGTTGCGGTACTTGTAACCCAAAATCAATTACTAATGTGTGACACAAAGCCGCGAAAACTTCATTCGGCATGCACACGTTTTCCTGGAATCGACTCTCATGGCCTGCATATAGTTCGGTTATCCATGCATGCCCCGTCAAAATTGACGTGTGACATGGCATTTTTGACATGTGTTTTTCATACCACTCTTGCACATACTGGCATGCTTGTACAAATGTTCAATTGTTTTGTTGTTGCAGCTGTATGGCCATTTGGTTAAGCATTTCGGTTAATTCCTGATTGTTGCTTCTATCCTCGGGATTCATCACGTCGATTCAAGCGAAATCTACAACAGTGGGACGGTTTGAATCAGTTTAGATGTGATGCAGTCGATTAAAGGTAATAAAAAATTGTAATTACCTATTGCATAGATGGATGGAAACTAGACTTTTCCACTATAAGTCATTTGTAGTACGAAGACAACTATAGGTACGGAAACATTACTTATACCAACAAACACCTAAATATATCGATAAACAGGTAAAACACGGCAGCCCGCCATTACGGATGTAATTCCCATAAGAAATACAAAAGACAACCATCTTGTTCCATCCGCAGAGTAACACACAAATGCATGAGTAATCCGCGAAAAACATAGCCAAACCTGCAAATATTTTTTTCACCAAACTGGGAAAAATATTAAAAAAAAAAAAAAAAAAAAACACAACGCACAACCATTCTGTTTATTACACATCCAACATAAACAAAAGTAAAAGTTTTTTCAAAGCTAGATACTGGGATTCCATCTTCATCATGCCACCGCTATATCAAATCCGCCAAGGCCCGAACAGGTTCGCAAACGGCACCCCCACACTACACTGCAGTTGCTTCTGTGTAAGCCAGCCGATAATGTGATCATCACCAGGTTGGCACATCATCACCATACGGTAATTTGCATTATCCATCGATATCGAGGCATAATGAAATAGGGGCGTACCGAGAAGGGTATAAATGTTCCTCAACCGGTGCATGCACTTCGAAATTGTGTAAAGTGATTTGTTACCTATGAGGTGCCTGACCGTAACTTGCTGATTTTGGGTACGCATGACGTTTGTCAAATTGTTCATGCTTTCCACAATATCGAATGCTCCACTTGTGGCATTCTTCGACTTGCCACAACTTGTTGACGACGTCCGTTTCCTTTTGTCGTTAACAGTGGGCACAGGTTCAAGTGAAGAATCTGAATCGACATCCACTGCGCGTGCAGGTATCTGGTCAGCAAATGGTTGCGCCCCCAGACTGTCCACAGAATCAGAGGAAACGTCATCAGCTTCTTGAACTTTCTCCCTTGGGGTCCAATGGTGCTTACCAGTAGCTGACGCCCCTATAAAGACCATCTCCATCAAGTCACGATGTTCCAATTTTTTTTTCCTGAACTTTGCACAGACCTTGTTTGTCTGCAAAATTTGACATTGAAAATAACAACCCTTCAGTACATGCTACAGATGAAATGTTTACTAAACAAATACGAGAAAAAGTAATTGCTAACAGAGAAATATGAAACGGAACAACCAATTTACAAGAAGTTGTCGGACATTTCACAGTAAACAAAGAAAGTGGATGCTAAATTGTACAGTATATAACCATTGCACAATAATTATCATAGCATTACAATCACATAAAAGTAGCACGCAACGTACGAATTGTAACATGCATATACAAAAATTAAATACAAGTAGTCATTAATGTGTCCCCCAAACAAGTAAGTTAAAGCAAGACAAAGTTAGTTGTCACTGTCAATATTCCTAACAACATTCTAAGTTTCTTTACATACGCAATAACAAAATGACAACGACAATGCATAGCACAAAAACAATTATTTTAAGGAAACGCAATGACTGTTGAATGTGTATGACATCATCCCGCAAATGCATGACAATGTCGTTACTTGATGCGAAAAAATCTGTGCTCTGTCTGATTAGTCCTTCGCACCAACCAATCCAACTGACACAGGGTTGACGAGTCAAAATAAGGCATTTATTAGTCAATTGGTTTGGCATTAAACTAGGTTATGACCGTTAATGGATTGGATACTCACCACAGGGTGGGGACATGCAAAGTAGGGATGCCCTGGATTTTTGGTCGATCTGGATATCTTAACAATACAGTGGCCGTACCCACATGCACACATCCAACGGGGCCATGTACTGGAAGTTGCAGTAGAGGTAAACGAAGCCATGCTATGCTTGCTGGTCGGGTGAAACACTAATGGTAACATGTAGGTGGCACATTAGTCACAATTTATGCTAAAGTGTCAGCTTGTTTGAAATTTAGGAATGTTCATTTCATGGTTATTTAAAACTAGCCTTTTATAGCAGGCAAAAAGTAAGATGTCCATTACAAATATCTCCGAATGTGAAATTTCATGGTTTTGCTATTAAAAAAAAATTTGAATGAGCACGTTTCATGCTTTCCAGTTATGAAGTAATGTACAATTCATATTAATTTGGTCTATCCGTCGAAGTAAACAAAGAAATTCAGATTTACAATAACCTTGAACATGAATTAATTTCTCTAGTTTAGAAACTAAATTCCATGTGTTACCAATTCCCAATTAAGCAAGATAACATGGATTGTCAAATTCTATGTTTTACAGCACCTAAATATATAACAATCGCTATTTTACAAACAACATGAATTGATATTTATACAAACACGCTCAACCTGAATTGTATTGTGAAATTCTCTAATTTGCAAATTACAAATAACCTGATTTTAGATAGTAAATATGACATGCTGTAATTGACATCCATGTGTTGTTCCTTACAATTGAGGGAACAGAATAAGTTTTGGCCAACAACTATACTTTCGGAAAAGATATAATTTTTTTTTTTAAATTCTTGTTGCAATGGGGTGAAAGGGTTAAATGTAAAAAGCAAAATACATGTATGTGTTTTGTTCCTTTTTCTTGTTCTTTCATTTTCAGAGGGCCAATGGACTATCTGTTGTAATTTTTCATGAGCATGGGAAGATAGAAACCTTTTATTCCATCTCACAGAACCTTAGTTTACATCCATGTATTTGTTTGGACGTGTGAAACAGAACCTCAGTTGAAAAAAAAAAAATGACATACCCCCAAAAAAAAAAAAACACTTCATCTCACAGAATCTGTACAAAACTGAATTGGAGACAAATATATGAACATATCTGCAGTTTGACCCAAAAAAAAAAAAAAAAACTAAAAAAACATGAACCTTTCAAATAAAAACATGTTTGAATCATACCCTGCATGTCATTTACCAGCGATAGTGTGAAACAAACCCTCAGTTCAAAAAAATCAAAAATAAAAATCAAAAAACCCAAAAAAAAAAAAAAAAAAACACTTCATCTCACAGAACCTCAACAAAGAATTGGAGACAAATATATGAACAGATCTTCAGCTTCACAAAAAAGGAAAAAAAAAAAAAAAAAAAAAAAAACTTGAACCTTTTGACCGAAAATTTTGTTTCACACTCAAACCTTGCATTTCATTAACAACAATTGGAGTTACAAAAATAAATTGCACACATTTAAATTTGGTTTTGGCCGTAATGTTACAACCCATTGCAGTGGGTTTCCTAGAGCCCCAATCAACAAAGACAAACCAACGAGGCAAATTTGTAATAACACACAAGGGTTTCACGGATGAACAGAACAGATCGGTGAGATCGGGATGGATTTACAAACAAAAAAACCAAAACAAAACAGAAAGCTCAACGTACCTGACGATGGGTGGGTTTTGCAGACGGTGAGTTGTTCTTCGATCCCGCAGATTTGTTGTCTGGTGGCGTTCGGCTTTAGCAAGCTCCGCGAGTCTTCTTCGACGGTGCATATGTATACTCCAGTGGTGATCAAGTTTGGCAAGGTTGGCGAGCTATAATCGCCATTCAGTTTCGCCAACTGTTCTCCTTGGCTTCAGCATGAACCACACCTATGTGTGCCTTAACCAAGTGTAGGTGTTGTGTGTGTGTGGTGAGGCAGTTCTGCTGTGATGAAGCATAAGTGGAAGGGGGGGTAGTTTGGTAAAATCACTCTGGGCTGGGTTGTGTGTGTTCACGTGAATGCCTTGTTGCTTGGTTTTGTCGGATAGTGGCTAAATTAGCCTTTTTTGTCTGGTAGTGGCTAAAACAGCCGAGACCTCTCTTCCCAAACCATGCCTAATGGGAAGATCCATAGGCCATGTTTATTTGGTTTTTTGGGAGGAGAGATTAGATTAATAGTTTGTGAGACTTAGGTAAAGAGGGTTTGGTTAGGGATATGTGTGAGGGGATTAACTATTCCTTTGGACTAGTAATTCTCTCATGTAGTACGACTAATAAAGCCATGGGAGGGTTGGAATTAGAAATTGAGTGAAGGGTTTAGTGAAATTTTAAATGATTTTTAAGCAAAAATTATATTTTTTAGAATAAAAAAATAATTATAATATTAAAAAAATACTAAAA
The DNA here is from genome assembly GCA_036172215.1 of Camellia granthamiana. Taxonomy (NCBI): domain Eukaryota; kingdom Viridiplantae; phylum Streptophyta; class Magnoliopsida; order Ericales; family Theaceae; genus Camellia; species Camellia granthamiana. The sequence continues at coordinate 63,156 of JAXFYN010000241.1, read as the reverse complement.
CTTAAAAAATATTAATTTTATATATTAATACTATTCATAGTATTACTAATCCAGCAGTGTACAAACACACACTCTTATTTTATATTTCCAACCTAATACTACCGCACTAATAATCTCCTGACTTAATCCTACTATGCTCTTCTCCTCCATTTTATAGAGCCAAACAAACGTCGCCATAAAGAAATCTATGTATTGTAATATGTGAATATGGCTATGTATTATCTGGTGTACAAAAATATAGAGAAACCACACTGGTGTTCTCCTTTAAGACAGTGATAAGACAATGCAGTTACTTGCGACAAGAATTCAAGCTTCTGAAAATTTCAAATATAACAATTCATCAAACACATACACTATAAAACATCGAGGTGGATATTTACTACTTCAATATGATTTTCAAACAATCCTCACATACATCAACAATACATTTGAATTCCAAAGTAGCATAAATTTTCTCTCATAGTTTACTCTTATTTTGCTCAATGAACAGGAAAGTAACATATAAATATATAAAGGGTGTTCTACAAAAATCAAATTGTATGAGCACAGAGACTTCACTGTCCTGCAGCTTGTAGAAGAAGCAAAAGAAGCTCATTTCGTTCTCTCTAATCATATCATATCATATATATAAAAATATAAATTTTAATTTTAAAATTATAATGTATTTTCTATGTTATTTAAGTGATGGAAATGTTCTTTATTAAAGAGAATAGTTTTAAGGTTCAAATCTAATGTCCTTCTTTTAATTACTATTTTTATTTTTTTCCTGTTGGATGAAGAAATTGACACTTAGTGCAAGAAGAAAAGCTTATTTGACAAAATAAGAGAAGGAAGTTCATGGACACTAAGTGAACTGTTCTGTTTAATAATAATTTAGATAGATAAATAGATATATTATCAAAAATAATGTTTGCTTTCAATTTTTCTCTCTCCTGAATGGCACATATCTCTTTTTTTTTTTTCTTTTTTTATTAAAATGCCACATCAATATATCTTTTAATTTTATTATACTATTTTTCACTTTTTTAAAATAAAATATTAAAATTATTTCTTATTTTTATGTTTATCTTATTTATAATATTAATTATATTGAATTTCTTAAATAATTAGAATAATTTTTAATTCTATAACAATTATTTCTAATATCAAGTTATAATTTAATATCATATAAATTTATTATATGTATTTATTTAAGTTACATTTTTGTAACGTGAAAGGTTAAAATTATTAACTGAATACTTCTTTTTTTCGTGTTATAATTTAATATAATTTAGAATTATTATATATATTTATTTAATTTATATTTTTATAATACGATACAACTAAAATTATTAAAATATATACCAATTATTTATTTTAAATTATTATATGTGTTGATTTAATTAAGACTTTTATAAAATGATAGGATTAAGATTATCAAAATAAATAAATAAAAATAATGTTTACCTTTAATTTTTTCTATTTCCTACGTATTACCCCCCCCCCCCCCCCTATCTTTTTGTTAAAATTCCGGATCAATATACCTTTACCAAAATTGTTTTTAAAATTTAATATTTAAAAGATTTCTACTTAATCTAAACTAATGGTAACCCATCCTATGCACAGCATATAAAAAAAATTAATAATATATTTTTATACAAAATAATATAAATAGTTAAATTATTGGGGAATTGACCCATAAATCCTAAAAGGTGGGATTGTAATCTAATCAGTCCCATATTTAATTTTTTTACACCCAAAGGTCCCATTATTTGGGGGTGGATAGTTTTGCCCATAAACTTACTGTTTTGGGTTTGGTGATATTATGTTTGAATGATGTGGGTGTATATAACGTTTGGGAAAAACTTACTATAGCTTTTTTATGATGTGGATGTATATAACGTTTGAGAAAAGCTTACTATAGCTTTTTTATGATGTGGGTGTATGTAACGTTTGGAAAAACATTTATAATGTGGGTGTATGTAACATTTATGATGTGGGTGTATGTAATGTTTGGGAAAAACTTACTATAGCTTTTTTATAATGTGGGTGTATGTAACGTTTGGGAAAACATTTATGATGTAGGTGTATGTAACGTTTGGGAAAAGCTTACTATAACTTTTTTATGATGTGGGTGTATGTAACGTTTGGGAAAATCACATTTATGATGTGGGTGTATGTAACGTTTTGGAAAACCTTACTATAGCTTTTTTATGATGTGGGTGTATGTAACGTTTGGGAAAACATTTATGATGTGGGTGTATGTAACGTTTGGAAAAAGTTTACTATAGTTTTTTTATGATGTGGGTGTATGTAACGTTTGGGAAAACTTACTATAGCTTTTTTTGGGTTTAGTGTTGTATGCAGCGATGTCCACGTTATTTATGACTCACATGTTTCAACCACAAAAAAAAGGGTTCATTAGTCAAAAAAACCATTCCATAATTACATAATGGGATCCTTCGGATCACATTACCAAAAAAATAGGACTTGGACGTCTATTAATTTTAAAATGGTACTTGGTAGACTACAACTCTCCAAAATGGGAGTTTCCAATAATTTCTCCTAAATTGTTATATGTAAATTATGAAAACAAAAAATATTGAAATTTATAATTTAAGTTTCACAATTTTATCACAATTTATTTATTAATTTTTAATTTGTCACTAATTCAATCATGTAACTTTCAACCCCCTTACTAGAATTGTAATCTTAGGTGAGCTCAACCTAAGCAATTCAAGTCCAATTTAAAATTTAAAGAATGGGCAACATAGTTTTAATTTACGACCTATGTAGAAATTCAAAAATTCAAATTAAATTTGAGTAGGCTTGGGCAGAGACACTAAATAATAGCAACCAAAACAAAATTATATATATAATTATATATAAAAAGATTGAAATTTACAATTTAAGTTTCACAATTTTATCACAATTTATTTATTAATTTTTAATTTGTCACAAATTCAATCGTGTAACTTTAACCCTCTTGCTAGAATTGCAAAATTAGGTGAGCTCAACCCGAACAACTCGAGTCCAACTTAAATTTTTTCAAAGATTGGGCAACATAGTTTTTAATTAAGTGAGGACCTATGCACAAATTCAAAAATTCGAATTAAATATGAGTAGGCTTGGGCAGAGACACTAAATAACAACAACCAAAACAAAATTATATATAAATATATAAATTATTTGCTAATTTATTTTTTTAAATAATAAATAAAATTAATTAAAATTTTAATATTAATAAACAAAAGCAAAAGAAATATACTAAAGATTTTCCAATAAATTTTTCTTGAAAATATTTATAAAAAAAATTATACCTTTTAGAAAGGTATCATCGAATAAGTTGATATTAGAAAAAATATTTTTTAATGAAATAAAATAATTTAAATATATTTTTTCAGAAATTATTTTTAATTTAATTACAATAAAATATTAAATAGAATAAAAATGAATTTCTTACAAAATAAAAGTATTCGAATAAAAAAGGGATAAGAAAAAAATTTAATATGACATTCTCAGAAAATCTGAAAATAAATGCTATATGAATAATAAATTGTAACGCCCTCAAAATGATACATAAAACCCAATCATATATGACATCCATAGATATACGACATATATTCATTTATCAGAGTATTCATTACAAACAGTATTACATGTTGACAACAAAAGTAAATGCCCTACGGGCTTACAACTTTCCAAGTCAACACTTAGATACAACCAAAAGAGAGTTCTAACTCATAACACTTTAAGCCCTTGGCTTGAAATGTAATACAAAAGATAACAAAAATAAATAGGCCTTCAGCTTCTAAGCCTCCCAAGCTACATCCTTGGAGGCGACATATCACCTGTACCTGAAAATGATGTCCCATATAGGGTGAGCCAAAGCCTAATAGAGATATGCTAAACCAAATATAAGAAATAACTAAAACATTAGCATTCGACAAATGGTTGACACTTGCAAACCAACTTACAATATTTCCCAGTTCAACGACAAATACATTCGTGTTTCATTCCACTTCCCTTTATTTATCCAATTCAATTCATAGACATTGCTCATTATTTAGCCAAACAATTTAAATGAGACTACAACTCATCTTAAAAACACTTCCATTATCAACAATTCAAATGAGACTACAACTCATATTAAAAACACTTCCATTACCCACATCATTCAGATGCATATAAGGTTTTGGAACTTTCACCCTGGACGCTCCAGCTAACTCAATTATCAATGGAGTCCATCCTCTATCTTCTCCCAAACAATGGAGTACATCCCCTATCTCCTCCCACACATTGGAGTACATCCCCTATCTCCTCCCACACAAATATACATATGCAATGTATTTAAAACACTTTATCATATACAATGATTACTTTAAGCACATATTCAATGTGTTAATCCAACCGTCATATTCAATGACATAACTCAGTCGATTAGTTTCAGTTTTCCCTAATCAACATGCAGTGTCTACAACAATCAAGACTATCCTCCACCGATAGCCCAACACAGTTATTTCTAAACAGATAATAAATTTATCAAATAGATAAATAATCAACATTTTCATAGGTGAGTGATAAATTAATCCAACCGCACCATTCAATCTCCAAATTTCCCAATTTCATGATTTTCAACTCAATTCCACATTTCCATAATTTCCCAAATTAATTATACAAATTAATTATTTAATTTCGATTAGGGCTTTTCCCCTATTTTCTCAACTTCAGCCCTAAGGCTCAATTTCCTCAATTTTACACCAATAATCCCATTTCCCAAGGTCTCACATATACATGGAGCTCATCAATTGAAAAACCTCCCTTTTATATATTCAAATTCAAACCCTAACATCCCAAAGTTTCGATAACTCACCATTTATATAAAATGACTAAAATTTAGGTTAAAACTCATAATAAGGAGTAGATTATCCCTACCTCAAATGAAGTGACTCAAAGGAGAAGATGATGAAAACTCAAGATGCTCCAAATCCATGGATTTTCGGATCAAAACAAAGACCACGTGAAGCTCAAGCTTTTATACAAAGGAAGTAGTATAGGAGAACCCTAGATCAAGAGTTCTTGTATAGAGAAGTTGTGGTTTAGAGAGAGAAGCAGCTGGGGCTAGGGTTTGAGTAAAGAAGATGATGAAAAAGTGATGTTTAACCCGCTGCTGTCAACTGATATATTCGAGGCTCGCTCGAGCAAAGAAGTGGTCGCTCGAGCGACCAAACACAGACAAACCTCGCTCGAGCGAACTACACGAAGCTTCAGGTCTGCAACCCAGAAGCACGCTCGAGCGTAAGAGTGCTCGCTCGAGCAAAGAAAACCCAAAACATAGACCTTGCTCGCTTGAGTGAAGAAACACAACCTTTAGGTCCAAACTAGACGCAGATGCACGCTCGAGCGCAAGAGTGCTCGCTTGAGCCAAGAGACACACAACTCAAGCTCGCTCGAGCGAAGGAACCCTGGCTCAAGTGAAGGAACTAAAACCCAACGCTCGCTCGAGCGACAAAAGCCTCACTTGAGCGAATATACCAAAATCTGGACAGCAACCATTTGTTTCAAGACACATCCAACCTGTTACAAACCTGCCCAACAAATCCCAAAATTCTAATACAAAGAATTAAAGGACGGAAATGCGATACAGGCAACAACATGGAACCGAATCCGGAATATAATAAACAATGGAGGGAAAACCGGGATCGCTATAACCTCTCCCCCTTAGAGAATTTCGTCCCCGAAATTAGATATAATTTTCAAAATTCGTGATTTTTCAATTCTCAACAGTATTATAATTCAACATCCAGCACCATGACCCATCACCGGTCATTCCACCTCTTTTCAAGAGAACAACATATAATATAACTCGTTATGCATTATCAACATGCATTCCTTTAAAATTCATTAATCTCAACACATATATATCTCATGCTTCTCAAACATATTCAATGTTCATATTTATATTTGCACCTCTAAAACATATCTAACATATACAACGTTAAAGTAAACTTTCATTTCCGAACCATATTCAATGATTACAACATTTCCATAATCCAAAACATATACAATGTTTCTAGAATTCATCAATAAAATAAAATTTCCAATACATGGTTAAGCATTAACAAACAAGTCCGGATATTTCTCTCGGACTCCCAATTGACGTTCCCACGTGGCTTCCTCAATCCCAAGATGTTTCCACAAAACCTTTACCAAGGGTATCTGTAGACAGGCCCGCGGGGGGACCTCGCTACAGCTCGGACTCGATTTGTGTCACGGTTCTTAATCTTGAACCAAAGAGTCCAAATCCGGCAAATCGTTTTGAGAAAACAGATTTTTTTTGAAAGAAGTGCCAAACATGGACTGCTTTGCCAGATACAGAGTCGCCACCTAAATATTTTATTTTTGGGAAATTTAGGAAACCCTGACTCGTTTGCCTAAGGCCACGTGTCCGTCATCACCAAAGTTGCCTCGGCTCGGGAACTTGGGTACGATTGGGGAAGGTCACTTCGTGAGCACCCCCGCTCGCCCGATCAAAGATCGGCCTCTACTAACCATGATATCTATTTTTGAAAACATTGTGTGTTCTTATTCTGGTTATTAGCCTAGGTTACTATGTGATGCGCACAGCATACAAGTATAGACTGAGTCGGCTGAATTGGAACAAAACACTTCATGTTTGTTTGTGAAAATGGTTTGCTACTCGCAAGTAGGCTTAAAATGCGGATTTTGCCACCCTCGGGTGGGCTTAGAAAACATGATTTTGCCACTGTCTAGTGGGCTTAAAACAAACATTTGATGAATTGTTCCAATCCAAATAACCCAACCTCCACCCACAGGCATTCAAGCAGGTATATCACGTAAGCACATAGCCTCATAGTAAGCATGCTATTCATGGCAGTCACTCACACGCATGCAAGGATGCTAAAGCATAAAACTCACCGAGTACTCCAAGCCAAAACAGAAACTGATTAGAAATCCATGCATGATCCTAAGTATACAGAAATGCCTAATGCAACACATGCAAAGATGCAACTACAATAGCAGGCTCGGCTATTCTAAACATGGCATATGGAATGCTACAGCTAACATGTACAACTTGAAATTGAAATACAAATGCAGTTAGTATGATGTGCCGAGCCCGGTGCATGCAAGACAGATGAATGAATGCAAACATGCTATCATACTGTATGCTAATTGAAACATGCCCTAATCTAACCATCATAAGCAGGTAAATAAAAGGGAAGAAAGACGTGGGGTTGGAAGACATACATCACACTCACGCACACTTATTACAACATTGCCCTCACGCAGAGGGTCCGAATAAAATAATATACAGTCCCAAATGAATACAGTCCAAATAAATAATACAGTCCAAAATATGTACAAATTCCTAATTAATTACCAAATTAACTAAGAAAAACAATAAACTGGCATGCAAGCCAGGGACTGCCTTGACTCTTCTTCAGATGATGAATGATGCATATCCGGGTTGCCTTTGCGCGGAAATCCACTGTGATGCCCCAATTAGCCTCTGTTTTGCAATAGTTTTTGGAAAGTGCGCCAAGCCCCGGAAGACTGCTGATTCTTGATTTGCTGCAACAGAGAACAGGAAAGGGGCATGGCAATGTATTTTCACAAATGTGTGCATGCCTCGATCCTCGTGCCACCAATCATGCATTTCGATGCATGATGGCCGAGGAGTCGAATTGCATAACTCAATATGGGATGAATGCACATGAAAACTCAACGAAAACCTAACTCCATCATGGATAATCCGGAGTGTCGGTGACTGGGAATTGAGACACGTTCCGTCACTCGGAGTACGGAACGCCCCTCGTTTCCCGTGCTCGGGCTAACTCCTATCCCGAACACAATGCAATATGCATGACATGCATGACATGCATGAAATGCAACTAAGATACAACCTAACATGCAAAATGCTATGAAATGGCATACACGATGCACGAGGTAACATGGCATACACGATGTACTAACATACAACCTAGCATACACAATGCTACGAAATGAGATGGCATACACAATGCGCAATGGACTTACACCAATATGAGTGGACCTCAGCCACACTCACATAAAAGGCCATTAGGTGAAAATGAGACACTCGAGATGCGTGCACGCGTGCACGCAAACCGAGCACCGAACCTAATGCACGAAATGCCACTCTAACAAGACATGGCAAGGCATGGAAGCTGGCATACTAGCATGCAAATTTCAATAGCAAAAAGTGATGCAAAACAGCCTCGAAGCATGGCAAAATGGCACCCGAAACATGAAATTAGGCGCATTGAATGACCTATGGCTATGCAATGCATGCATTATTTGAACATGAAGTGTGAAGACAGAATCAAGATAGCCCCAAAAAAAAGCATATTTACAGTTTTAAGCAAGGCCAAACAGTGAACACAAATGGGGCTAAGCTAGCATGCAAAAATGGCCCCGAAAGCGAGATAATGAAGCAAGTAGCAGCTGCTAGCCCTAAACAGAGAAGGGACCTTCTACAATGTTTAAGAGGGACCCAAAATACGATATTTTACAGTTTATGACAAGCCACAAAAATATACACAAGTATGGCTAAACTATGATGCAAGAAATGGGCCAAAAGGGAGACAAAGAAGGAAGTGATGGCTGCCGGCCCCAAACAGATGAGGGCCCTTCAATAATGTTGAAGAGGGACCCAAAATATGACCTTTTACAGCTTATGATCAAACCCAAAACAGTGCACAAGCATGCTTAAAATACTATGCAAAATAAGGCCTAAAAAGAGGTTTAAACACAAAGAGCAAAAAGGAAGCCTCAAACATCAAAAGACCCTTAATGAAACATGAAGAGGGGGTCAAAATAAGGCCATTTAAAGTTCGGACCAGAGCCCAAAAATAGAAGCACAAGAGGCTAACAAATCATGCAAAAATAAGGCCAAAAGAGGGATATAAAGGCAAGTGGCAAATGGAAGCCTCAAACAGTGATGAGCCCTTCAACAATGTTGAATAAGGGCTCAAAATAAGCCACTTTACAGTTTATGACAGAGCTCAAAACAGTTTATACATAGGCCAAAAATACTACACAAGAAATAGGCATACAAGAGAGGTAAAGAAGCAAGTGCAAAAAGGAAGCCTCAAACAGTGAGAGGCCCTTAAACAAACATGAAGAAGACCTCAAAAAAATGCTATTTTCAGTTAGGGTCGGAGCTCAAAAAAGTAAGCACAAGGAGCTAGAATATGAACCAAGAAAAGGGTCAAAAAGGGGAGAAGAGGACTTACCCTTGAAAACTAATCTTTGACAGCCTTTTGGACCAAAATGCGGCACTCCTAGGCTCTGAAGGACAACCTCAAGCTGCTGGAATGGAGGATGGAAGGGTGGGGCTATGGGTTGGTGAAGAACCAAGGGGGTTTTTAAGGCTTAGAGTAGAGAGAGAGAGAGATTTAATGTGAGAGCTCCAAACCAAAATTTTCTAACCCCTAAAACCAGAGCTGGGGGGGTGTTTATATAGGCAAAAGAGTGGGGGAAAAGGGGGGAAATTGAAATTCAAATTTCCCCCTAAAAAGGCCAAAAAGTGAGATAAAGAGGCAAGTGGTAGCTTCTGGCCTCAAACCGAAGATAGCCCTTCAACAAAGTTGAAGAGGGGCTCAAAACAAGACATTTTGTAGTTTATGACCAAGTCCAAAACAGCTCACAAGTAAGCCTAAAATACCATGCAAAAATAGGCCTAAAAGAGAGTTAAAGAGGCAAGTGATAGTAGGAGACGTCAAATAGCAAAATGTCCTTAATCAAACATGAAAAGGAGCTCAAAATATGACTATTTACAGTTTGGGTCAAAGCCCTTCAATGCTTGCAAGCAAGGCTCAGGGGCCAAAACGCGCAGTCCGGGGCCCCGAAAACTGACTGTTAGGCACCGGAAGTGGTGTTCGACCACGAAGTCGGTCTCTCGGACCACAATGTCCCTCAAAAGGGAGGAAATAAGGTATGTGCCAAAAACTGGAGCAAACGGAGGTGGTTAAGCTGTCCCGAACCGAGGCACACGGCCGTCGGCTCCGAAAAATCGGAAACCGGGCTCCAAACGGGAAAAATGGCCTACGACCACGAAACGTAGCCTACGACCACTGAGAGATGATCTACGAGACCTCTCCCTCCCTTAGGGAAGAGAAAACAGAGAAAACGGAGCCTGGTTCGCAAATCGAGGCAAAGCACAAAAGAGTCCGGAAGTCCGGAGGCAAGGCTTGCAGCCGGGACTCCGCAACCTCAGAACGAGCACAATATGCAACATCACCAAGCGCTCAATCGGTGATGTTTGAGTCTTAAGGTCGGTCAAAAATGGGGTGTCTACAGTATCGTCTTACTTCGCAAGACTTGGTCCCGCCTATCCAAGACCATCACCGGTCTCTCCTCGTACGAGGTATCCTCATCTACCTCTAAGTCGGTCCAATCCAGTACATGTGACGGATCTGGCTCGTACTTCCGAAGCATACTAACATGAAACACGTCATGCACTCCGGATAACTGCAACGATAAAGCTAAATGCTATGCAACCTCCCCAATCCGTCAAGGATCTCAAAAGAGCCAATAAACCGAGGGGACAACTTCCCACTCTTCCCAAACCTCATCAAACCCCGCCTAGGTGATATTTTCAGAAAGATGTGATCACCCACCTCAAATGTCAAAGGCCTCCTCATACGGTCGGCATAACTCTTTTGGCGACTTTATGCTGTAACAAGCCTCTTACGGATAAGTTCAACTTTTTCCGTCGTTTCTCGTACCAACTCCGGGCCTAACAAAGGTGCATCACCCACCTCGGCCCAACACACTGGAGATCTATATGGTCGGCCATACAAGGCCTCAAATGATGCCATGCCAATGCTCGATTGGAAACTATTGTTGTAGGCAAACTCCACTAAGGGCAAGTGCCTCTCCCACAACCTACTAAAGTCAAGGACGCAGCCTCGAAGCATATCCTCAAGGATCTAAATAGTACGCTCGGACTGCCCGTCAGTCTGAGGATGGTAAGCCGTGCTAAAGGTCAACCTGGTGCCCAAGGCACTTAGCAAACTCTGCCACAACCTAGCAATAAAATGCGGATCTCTATCTGAGACAATCGACACTAGGACCCTGTGTAACCTCACTATCTCCCGAATATACAAGTCGGCAAGGTAATCTACTGAATCTCTCACGCGCATAGGAATAAAGTGCGTCAACTTAGTCAACCGGTCCACTACCACCCAAATGGCATCACTACCCCGTTGAGTCCTCGGAAGATCCACGACAAAATCCATCGTGACGTGCTCCCATTTCCACTCGGCAATAGGCAAGGGTTGCAACAAACCCGCTGGTCTCTGATGCTCGGCCTTCACTTGCTGACAAGTAAGGCACTTAGACACAAACACTGCCACATCCTTCTTCATACCTCTCCACCAAAACTGGCGACTCAAATCACGATACATCTTAGTGCCTCCCGGGTGCACCGCAAGACGTGAATGGTGAAACTCTTGGAGTACTTCCTCTCGGCAAGACTCCGACAGAAACAAACGGGCTTGGTACCTCACACTCAGGTCAGGATACACAGTCAAACCCTTCTCCACCTTCTCACTGGATATCTTCTCCCAGAGGGATTCTGCCTCAAAGTCACCCCTCTGGGCCTCCAACACCCGATTCACAAGTGTAGGCTATGCAACCACAGAAAACAAGGCCGCAGACTCAACAGACTCACCCAGGAGTAAGTCGAACTCGCCAAGAACACCCAACATCTCCCATTCTCGGATGGCTATACAAGCTACATCACTAATGGACTTCCTACTAAGGGCATCGACTACAACATTGGCCTTCCCTAGGTGATAGTGCAACTCAAAGTCGTAATCCTCAATAAATTCCATCCACCTCATCTGCCTCAGATTCAAGTCTTTCTGTGTAAACAGATACTTCAGACTTTTATGATCCAAGAACACCTCGAATCTCTCACCATAAAGATAGTGCCTCCAAATCTTCAAGGCAAAAATGACAGTTGCTAACTTTAGGTCATATGTAGGGTAATTCCTCTCATGTGTTTTCAACTGACGTGAGGCATAGGCTACTACTTTTCCCTCCTGCATCAATACACAACCCAAACCCTCTCGTGAGGCATCACAATACATTGCATAACCCAAACCCCTCTCCGGAATAATCAAGACTGGAGCGGTGGTAAGTCTAACTTTAAGCTCTTGGAACGACTTTTCACAAGTCTCACTCCATACAAATTTGACCCCTTTTCGCGTCAATCTAGTCAAAGGCGAAGCTAGCCTGGAGAGAAATCCTTCACAAACCTACGGTAATAACCGGCCAATCCTAGAAAACTGCGGATCTAAAAAACACTCTTAGGCTGTGCCTAATCTTGCACTGCCTCTATCTTGGATGAATCAATAGGCACCCCTTCCCTGGATACCACATGGCCTGAGAACTTAACCTCTCTCAACCAGAACTCACACTTCCCAAAATTAGTATACAACTTATGGGCTCTAAGCAACTCCAGCACCACTCTCAAGTGTTCCTCATGCTCCTCCTCAGAAGGTGAATAAATCAGAATGTCGTCCACAAAAACGACTACAAAACAATCTAAGAACTCCCGGGAGATCCGGTTCATCGAGTCCATAAACACAGCCGGTGCATTGATGAGCCCAAAAGGCATCACCAGAAACTCATACTAGCCATACCGTGTAGGGAATGCCGTCTTTGGGATATCTTCCTCCCTGACCCTTAACTGATGGTAACCCGATCTCAAGTCTATCTTAGAGAAACAATGGGACCCTTTTAACTGGTCAAATAGATCATCTATACGAGGCATAGGGTACTTGTTCTTAACCATAGCCCGATTCAACTTTCGATAATCAATACAAAGTCTCAAAGCCCCATCTTTCTTTTTAGCAAAGAGGGCCGGTGCTCCCCATGGCGAAGCACTAGGGCGAATGAAGCCCTTATCTAGCAACTCCTGGAATTGAACCTTCAACTCACTCAACTCGGCTAGGGAAAGACGATATGGTGCCATAGAAATCGGTGTCGTGCCAGGCACTAAGTCAATAGAGAACTCAATCTCTCGATGGGGTGGTAAACTAACGAGATCCTCGAGAAAGACATCCGAGTACTCACAAACCACTCTTGGCAACTCAGCCTGGGTCTCATCACACTCACTACTCATACAGCTAGCAAGAAGACAACTAAGCTCACTCCGTCCTCGCGGATCATACACAGGTGATAAGACTCTACCAACTCAATCTCCCAAGAAATGAAAACAATCCTCGCTCAAGGTACATACAGTAACCCTCTGGGGGTAGCAATCAGTTACAGCCCGGTATGACGATAACCAGTTCATATCCAAAATCACATCAAAACCTGACTTAGCCATTACTATAAAAGAAAATGAAAGCCGACGATCAACGACCTCTATATTACAGCCCCGACACCCCTGTTTCAAAACCAACTCACCACCAATAGGTGACACTACACAAATAGGAGAAGCTAACTGTGCCAACTCCAATCCTAAGACAGATGCAAAAGCAGAAGATATAAAGGAATGGGATGCACCCATATCAATCAACACATTAGCAACCGAGTTGCAAAACAGAAAGGTACCTCTCACAATAGATGGAGCCGGTACAAGCTCTGGTGCTGTAACAGCATACACGCGCCCTGTGGGTCTCTGATCTACCTGCTCACCCCTTGGAGCATACGACTGCTGCACAGACTGAGCCAAAGAGGCTCCCTGATTGGCCCTCGAGGCCTGAACTGACTGAGCTGGCTGAAAACTCTGTGTCTGTCTCGAACCAGAGGCACCAAATGTGCCACTCAACTGCGGGCAAAACCTCTTCAGGTGCCCGCCTTGCCCACACTGATAACAAGTGAGCGGCTGACCTCTACCCTGACTCTAGCTCTGAAAATGAGCCGAAGAAGAAGCTGCTCTCTGCCCTCCTCCCCTCTGCGGGCAAGCTGGAGACTTGTGGCCCAACTGACCACATTTGTAACAAGTGATGTCTCCCTGACCGCCACTCTCAGAACTTGAACTCGGTACTGGAAAGGTAGATCTAGTATGTGCACCCTGGGACTGTTAAGGGTTAGAACCCCTCTGCCTCTTGCCGTCCCCCTGACCTTCCTGACTTCTCCTAGAGCCCCTCATCCTCTCCTCCTCTGCCTGCATAATGGTCTCAAGATGGGCAGCAGCCTACACAAGGCGCCTGTACTCCCTCGTCATGGACCCAGCCACTCGAAACATGAGTCTGGTCCTCAACTTCTTCTCAAACTCTAAGCACCTGCGCTCTTCGGTTGCTACCAACTCCGGTGCAAACCTCGACAAACTAGTAAAGGTAGCCTCAAACTTTGCCACGGGTGTATTCAGTTGCTTGAGCTGACAGAACTGGTCTCTCAATTTCTCCCTAACAGTAGGAGGCAAGAATTTCTCCTGAAAGGCATCAATGAAAGCCTCCCAAGTACCTCCAATACGTCCCCGAACAAACTTCCACCACTGACCCGTGTCTCCCTTCAACTGGAAGGATGCCAAGGTCACCCGTAAACCTCCGTCTTCGATGCCAAGCATCTCAAACGTCATCGTCATTTGCTCTAGCCACTCGTCAGCCTTCAGTGGCTCTTTTGGATCACCCAAAACTCATCCGGATTCGACCGAAAAAACTCTCTTTAAGAAAGACGGCCCTGCCTTAGCAACGTGGGGCCTGGACTTGATTCTCATCCCTGCGAATGTCCATGGATTCCCTTAATGCTCCTGCCATCTCGCGGGCTAAGGCCCCCATGGCATGCTGACCCACTGGCTCAGCTACATTGGCCTGACCAACACCCTCCTGCTGCGCCAGAATTTCATCCGGTATAGGCATCTCCTGCCTCCTAGGCCTACCACGCCTACCACCACGTCCTCGTCTTGACATCCTAATAAAGGTAACAAAAGGATTAACACATTCACAAATGTGCCAAAGCTATTTCACTCACATCCTAATACAATGGACAAATGTAATTCACTCCACGTAAGCACATAATCACATAAGCACTTACGAATTTCATTTCCGGATAGTGACCATCCCGTGGCGTTGCCAGAGTTCCAGCTAGAAACGGCAGTGATCAAGTGCCTTTCCAACAAGACTCCCAGAAACCCAAGGATCCGATCAACATCTAAGAAACTAAATTCCATACCCATTTAGTCACATAAGCATGTTATCAAGTAAACACATAACATTACACTTAAGTCTCTAACAAGCGAGACAACCCCATTGTGGTACTAACCACTTCCCATGCACCCAAAGTATTCAAACCCGGAATGCTCTGATACCAAGCTGTAACGCCCTCAAAATAATACATAAAACCCAATCATATATGACATCCATAGATATACGAGAATAAAACATATATTCATTTATCAGAGTATTCATTACAAACAGTATTACATGTTGACAACAAAAGTAAATGCCCTACGGGCTTACAACTTTCCAAGTCAACACTTGGATAAAACCAAAAGAGAGTTCTAACTCATAACACTTTAAGCCCTTGGCTTGAATTACATGTAATACAAAAGATAACAAAAATAAATAGGCCTTCAGCTTCTAAGCCTCCCAAGCTACATCCTTGGAGGCGGCATATCACCTGTACTTGAAAATGATGTTCCATATAGGGTGAGCCAAAGCCCAGTAGAGATATGCTAAACCAAATATAAGAAATAACTAAAACATTAACATTCGACAAATGGTTGACACTTGCAAACCAACTTACAACATTTCCCAATTGAATGACAAATACATTCGTGTTTCATTCCACTTCCCTTTATTTATCCAATTCAATTCATAGACATGGCTCATTATTTAGCCAAACAATTTAAATGAGACTACAACTCATCTTAAAAACACTTTCATTATCAACAATTCAAATGAGATTACAACTCATATTAAAAATACTTCCATTACCTACATCATTCATATGCATATAAGGTTTCGGGACTTTCACCCTCAACACTCTGGCCAACTTAATTATCAATGGAATCAATCCCCTATCTCCTCTCAAACAATGGAGTACATCCCCTATCTCCTCCCACACAAATATACATATGCAATGTATTTAAAACACTTTATCATATACAATGATTACTTTAAGCACATATTCAATGTGTTAATCCAACCGTCATATTCAATGACATAACTCAGTCGATTAGTTTCAATTTTCCCTAATCAACATGCAGTGTCTACAACAATCACGACTATCTTCCACCGATAGCCCAACACAGTTATTTCTAAATAGATAACAAATTTATCAAACAGATAAATAATCAACATTTTCATAGGTGAGTGATAAATTAATCCAACCACACCATTCAATCTCAAAATTTCCCAATTTCATGATTTTCAACTCAATTCCACGTTTCCATAATTTCCCAAATTAATTATTTAATTCCAATTAGGGCTTTTTCCCCCTTTTCTCAACTTCAGCCCTAAGGCTCAATTTCCTCAATTTTACACCAATAATCCCATTTCCCAAGGTCTCACATACACATGGAGCTCATCAATTGAAAACCCCCCCTTTTATAAATTCAAATTCAAACCCTAACATCCCAAAGTTTCCATAACTCACCATTTATACAAAATGACTAAAATTTAGGTTAAAACTCATAAAAGGAGTAGGTTATCCCTACCTCAAATGAAGAGCCTCAAAGGAGAAGATGATGAAAACTCAAGATGCTCCAAATCCAAGGATTTTCGGACCAAAACGAAGACCACGTGAAGCTCAAGCTTTTATACATAGGAAGTAGTGTAGGAGAACCCTAGATCAAGAGTTCTTGTAGAGAGAAGTGGTGGTTTAGAGAGAGAAGCAACTGGGGCTAGGGTTTGAGTAAAGAAGATGATGAAAAAGTGATGTTTAACCCGCTGCTGTCAACTAATATATTCGAGGCTTGCTTGAGCGAAGATGTGGTCGCCCGAGCGACTAGACACAGATAAACCTCGCTCGAGCGTACAAAGCCTCGCTCGAGCGAACCACACGAACCTTCAGGTCTGCAGCCTAGAACCATGCTCGAGCGTAAGAATGCTCGCTTGAGTGAAGAAACCCAAAACATAGACCTTGCTCGCTCGAGCGAAGGAAAGCTCGCTCGAGCGAAGAAACACAACCTTCAGGTCCAAACTAGACGCAGACGCATGCTCGAGCGCAAGAGTGCTTGCTCGAGCCAAGAGCCACACAACTCAAGCTTGCTCGAGCGAAGGAACCCTGGCTCGAGCGAAGGAACTAAAACCCAACACTCGCTCGAGCGACAAAAGCCTTGCTCGAGTGAAGATACAAAAATCTGGACAGCAACCATTTGTTTCAAGACACATCCAACTTGTTACAAACCTGCCCAACACATCCCAAAACTCTAATACAAAGAATTAAAGGACGGAAATGCGATACAGACAACAACAAACATCCACGGAACCGAGTTCATAATACAATAAATAATGGCGGGAAAACCGGGATTGCTATATAAATTATCACCTACAACCTTTTTTTTTTTTTTTAATAAAAAAAAGTTTCATGAATCAGCACTTGTAATAGAAAAATAACATTTATTTCTAATTTGTTTTAGCAAAAGTTACTTTTTAGCAATTTGAGCTAAAAAATATTTTTATTTTTTATTTTAATTTGTTTAGTTGACAATTGAGATTAAAAAAGAAATTAGCAAGATCCACCATGTTTGGCAAGTGCTAAAAAAATCTAGATAAACCATAAATTATCACGTGTAACCCCCATTTTTTTATTATAAAAAAAAAAAAGTTACACCAACCATCGCTTTTAACCAAAAAAAAAAAAAAAATGTTTATTTATAGTTGATTTTAGCAAAAGTCACTTCTTATCTATTTAAGCGAATTTTTTTTTTCCTTTCTAATTTCTTTAATTGACAATTGAGATTAAAAAAAAAAAAATAGAATCCACCATATTTGACAAGTGTTAAAAAAGTTAATCATTTTCTTAATATTTTTGTCTTTTGTTAAAAAAAAAAATTACATTAGAAAATATTATTGTTCAACTCCTTATAGTTTAAAAGGATATAAATTCTTTTATAAAATTTAAAACCAAAAAAGAAAAAATTAATAAAATTAAATTTTTTAATAGCGATTAATAATTTGAACACGTTTATTTAAAACAAATTATATTTAGACCAATAATATTATGACACATCATTATAACATATGTGAATATTGATCTCATTCTAATTGTAGTAATATAATTTGAAGAATAATTTAAATTTGAAATTTTGTTTTATAATTTAATAAAGGATGCATAATTTAATGAATGAATATTGATATCATTCCAATTATGATAACATAATTTAAGTAAGTATCCAAATTTGAAATTTTATTTTAAGAATATAACTTTAATTTATAGACCAATCATATTGTGACATGCATTAACAAAAATTAAACAAAATCAAAAAAATGAGAAAAAAAGAATTACAATGTTCAACCTTAATGAGATGATAATATTTTGCAATTATAATAGTGCATATATTATGAATTTAAATTTTGTACTTAAATAAGCTAGTCAATAGAGATTTTGATTTTTAAAAATAATTTTGTATGAAATTTTGAAACTCTCATAATATCTTTTCTTAAAAATATTGTTTTGTAAAATATATGGATATATAGATAATATCAACATTACTTTTATTACTCCTTAATACAAAAATTATGAACTAATTATGATAATTTTAAATTTGTATTTAAAACTTATAAATTATGGGATAGATCATTCTAGTTTTAAATTTATATTGTGCCAATTTTAAATTTAAATTATTATATTGCTTTCTATATTTAGTGGCACTCAAATTTGAATTTTGAAATGGATTAATATATTTTTCTATTTTTTTAAGATTTGATATAATTTTCATTTGAAAATCATAAATTAAGGGATATTAATTATTATTATTATTATTATTATTATTATTATTATTATTTTCTTGAATGAGAGCTAACCAATAGAAAATTTTAAAATTTTTTAAAAATCAAAAAATTAAGAAATTTAGATGGGGATATTGGAGCTTTTGGAGGCATTGTGGGTTTAAAACCCCCTTTCACTTATATAATATATAGATAGATAGAAGATAGATAGATAGATTACCCATAAACAAAACTTAATAGAATTATATATACTAAAAATATTTTACGAATTAATTTTATTCTATTTTTTGACTTTGTTTTTTTTAAAATTAAATAGAGAAAATTGATAATAAATCCAATCTAAAAAAAAAGAAGAGAAATTGACCAATAAGTCTCATATTTTGAACTTGTAATCCATATAATCCCATATTTTTTCTTGTGATCCATTTAGTCCTTTTGGATGTGTAATGACTCATTTCCCCACCACATTAGAGTATCACATTTAGAAAAAGTACACTAAAGAATTTTTTAGTGTCATATCATGCCCGCCATGTTAGAGTATCACATTTGGAACAAGTATACTAAATAGTTTTTAATTTTTTTTAGAGTGTTATAACATACGCGTCACATTAGAATGTCACATGTCACATTTGGAAAAAAAACACTAAGGAGTTTTTTTTTTTTTTTTTTTTTGAAGTGTCACATCATACCTGTCACATTGTCACGTTTGGAAAAAGTACACTGAGGAGTTTTTTTAAAGTGTCATATCATACTCGCCACATTGTCACGTTTGAGAAAAATACACTAAGGAATTTTTTTTTTTTTTAAAGTGTTACATCATACTTGTCACGTTGTCATATTTGAGAAAAGTACATTAGAGAGTTTTTATTTCTTATGAAGTGTCACATCATGTCACTTTTGAGAAAATTATACTAAGAAATTTTTATTTTTTTGAAGTGTCACATCATACATGCAACTGTCACATTTGAAAAAGTACACTAAGGAGGAATTTTTTTTAGAGTAAAGTTTTGGAATGCCACATCATATCCGTCACGTTGTCACGTTTAGAAAAAGTACACTAAGGAGTTTTTAATTATTTTGAAGTGTCACATTGTTGGAGTGTAATATTAATACCTGCCACATTAACAAAAGGATATAATTGTCTACCACAATACTACCAAAATAAAAAATAGGACCATACGGAAAGAAACTCTCTACTAATAGGAGTTAACAGATCAATAGAAAAAACTTGGGACTAATTGGAGTACTTGTTTGTGAGATGAGATTTATTAGTAAATATCCCAAAAAATATAAGGCAGTATATCTAGTGGATTTTTTTTTTTTTTTTTTAAGTGAGAAATCTGCACTTTATGAAATAATCTAGCAAGAAGTCTTAAAGAACATTTTGTTTCTAATTTTATCATTTGACTTTTTTTATTTGTTTGACTTTTCGTTGACTATCTATTCAAATATATATCCATCTATTCAAAATTTTTAACTATATATTCAATTTTTTCCCCTATCTACTCAATTTTCCCCCTAAAATTTATCTATCTATTTGATTTTTTTTGCCTAAATTCTATCTGTTAAATTTTTTCCCAAGTTCTATCTATCTGTTAATTTTTCTTATATGTTAAAACAACAATTATCTGTTAATTTTTCTTATCTGTTAAAACAAAAATTTCTTGTCTGTTAGTCAAATTTGGAAGCCCATTTTCCCCTTATCTGTTGAAATTTTTATTCTATCTGTCAAAATTCTATGTGTGAGAAATTTCTGCCATCTCTAATTTCTGTGTTGAAATGTTTGTCTTAGTAATTTTCATCTGTCAAAAGGGCAAACACAGAATTGATCATGTGTTTTTCAAATCACATTTTTCATTTTTCAGACTCTCCTATTTTTCAGATCACATCTCCACAATATAGGACTCGTTGCTTGCTCGTTGTTTGTTTCCTGAGAAAATGTAGTGAGAAAAAAAATTCTTCATCAATTCTCAGGGATTCTCTGAGACTTTTCTCTGTACAAAATTCAAACAATAGTATACATCAAATGGGGGGCATAGAACTCTTTGAACTCAAAATCCAAATACGGTGGTGTTGGCGCCGATCGTCGCCGATGGAGCGTATAGCGATCCCGGGTTTACCCCTTGTTGTACAGTAATCCGGACATGTGTGCGTGGATGTTGTAGTTGAGTATTGTCTTGTTTACATCCTTTCTTGCTTTGTATTTGGGTTATAGGATGTGTTGGGCAGGTTTGTTACAGGTTGGTTGAGCTTAAGAACAAAGTCTAGTTGCCCAGGTTTTGGCTGGTCCGCTCGAGCGGAGATGTTTACGCTCGAGCGGAGAAGTTGTTGTTGCTTGTACGCTCGAGCGGGGATTTTGGCGCTCGAGCGGAGAATGCACCCATCCAGTATTTCGTGCACCTGCAAAACTTCTGCAAGTGTGGTTCCTACGCTCGAGCGGGTTTGGTGCGCTCGAGCTGGTTGCGCTCGAGCGGGGATGTTGCGCTCGAGCGGACAGTGTGTTTTTGGTGAGAGTTTTGGGAGGGGGAGACCTGCGCTCGAGCGGGCTGGTATCTACGCTCGAGCGGACGAACTTTGTGTTTGTGTCTTGGCGCTCGAGCGGACAATGTTGCGCTCGAGCGGACCATGTTTTTGTGTCTTTACGCTCGAGCGGAGTGGATTACGCTCGAGCGGACCTGTCGTATAACTGAGTGGGATTGGGCATTTTAAATCACTTTTTGACTTATCTTCTCTCTCTTACTTTACCAAAAATGCCATTTTCAGAGCTTCTCACTCAAAAACCTTAACTTCTCTCTAAGTATTGATCTAGCTAGGGTGTTTTGCTCACCTTTGGTCTTCACAAAAAGGGTGTAGATCGTCGAGGGCGTTCTTTTGATCCGAATAGTTTGGTGTTTGGAGCACTTTGGTTTTGAGTCCTTCTCCTTTGGAACTCATCTTTTGAGGTAGGGATATCCTACTCCTCTTTATGAGTTTTGTCTTTAAATTTTAGCATTTTGATATGTTGGAAGTTGTTGTGTGATTTTGGGAAACTTTGGGCCATTGTGTAATTTTACAAAAGTTGGGGGTTTTCATCTAAGATAAACCTAGAAGCATGTTTGGTATAGAAACATGGAATTAATGTTGAAACATTAAGGAAATTGGAACCTAAGGGTTGTGATGTTAATTATGGAGAATGCCCTAATTACATTGATTGATTAATTTGGATAATTAATTGTGTTGATTTGTGATGTATATAATTGTTGTTTATATGCATTGTGTTGTGTTGGAGGAGATAGGGGATGTACTCCACGGTTTAGGGGAAGATAGGGGATGGACCTCTAAACCGGATGTTGTTGGGAGGAGATAGGGGATGAACTCCGTAGATAGAGCTGGTATGCTTATCTAGAAGTGTATTGACAGAGCGGATATGCTTGTCGTTGGAAGTATTGATATGACTGTTATGTTTATCTTTGATGAAGTGAAAAGTGTTGGCATGAGTGTTTGTCTCATGTGTGATGTTTGGCCAGGTTCTGAGCCAAGGTTATGAAATGGCAAGTAAAAAGGAATGAAATGGAAATGAAAGGAAATATAGACTTAAGTGTCTTGGAATTGTGTTATGTTATGAATGAATGTAAAAGTGTTGACCATCTATCAACTGTTAATCTTTTAGTCATTGTTCATAATTGGTTTAGTATATTTCTACTGGGCTGTGGCTCACCCTATATGGGAACATCATTTTCAGGTACAGGAAGCATGCCACCTCCAAAGACTTAGCTTGGGAGGCTAGTGGCGGACAGACCTTTTGGTTGTCTTTCCTTTTGTTGTATTACATGTAAATTCAAGCCAAGGGCTTTATGTGTAAATGAGTTAGCACTCTACTTTTGTGTAACCAAGTGTTAACTTGGAAAGCTGTAAGCCCTTAGGGCATTTGCTTTTGTTGTTAACATGTGATACTTTATGTAATAAAACTCTGATGAATGGAAGGATGTGGACCTTTTATATATCATATCATGTCTATATTGTTGGGATTAATGTTATTATTTTGAGGGCGTTACAGAGCGGGTACAGACTAGGCTTTATAGCGACCCCGGTCTTTTTTCCCATTTGGTTGTTGTATCCGGACTTAGGTTCCGTGGATCCTGTTACTATATACTTGTTGTTGTCGTCCTTTAATTCCTTATTTTTGAGTTATAGGATGTATTGGGCAGGTTTGTTACAAGTTGGGAGTGTTTGGGAGCAAAGGGTTGCTGCCCAGAATTTTAGTCCTTTGCTCGAGCAAGCAGTTTGTCGCTCGAGCGAGCTCTTTGCTTTTGGTCCTTCACTCGAGCCAGTGTTTCTTCGCTCGAGCGAGTGACTGCGTCTGGGTAATAGACCTGAGAGTAGTCTTTCTTGGCTCGATCGAGCTTTCCTTCGCTCGAGCGAGCGAGGTGTATGGTTTCGAGTTCTTCGCTCGAGCGAGCCTTCTGTCGCTCGAGCGTGCTTCTGGTTGCAGACCTGAAGCTGTGCATTCTTGGCTCGAGCGAGACTTTCTTCGCTCGAGCGAGTCTTTCTTGTGTCTGGTCGCTCGAGCGACCAATCCTTCGCTTGAGCGAGCCTGTTTTATATAAATACGCAGCAACGGTTTTAAACATCTTTTTTCAGCCTCTTTTGTTTTAAAAACCCTAGGTCCCTGTTCTCTCTCCCTCCACTCATCTTCTCTCTTAGGTTTCATCTCCTTTTAGTGTATTTCTACCCTAAGCTCTTTGTATAAAAGATAGAGGGTGACTTGGGCTTCGTTTTAATCTGAGCAATAGTGGATTTGGAGCACCTTGGGTTTTCGCCATCTTCTCCATTTGAGTTCTTCGCTTCGAGGTAGGGATATCCTACTCCATCTTATAGGCTTTGTCCTAAGTTTTAGTCATTTTGATATGTTGGTGTTATTTGGAAATTTAGGGTTTGATTTATAATTTTAAAAAGGGGGTTTTTCATCTGTTAAACATCATATGTTTGTAAGTCATGAAAACGGCATTGATAGTATTAAATTGAGAAAATTGAACCTTAGGTTTAATTTTGAGGAAGGGGGAAAAGCCCTAATTGTTGTAATAAATTAATTTGCATAATTAATTTAGAGAAAGATGTGGAATTAAGTTTAATTCTTGAAATTGGGGAATTATGAGATTAAATGGTGTAGTTGGATAGTTTAATCACTCACCTATGAAACTGTTGAGTTTATATTTGTTGATACATTTATTTCCTGTTTAGAAATAACTGTTTTGGGCTATCGGTGGAGGATAGTCGTGATTGTTGTAGACATTGCATGCTGATTAGGGAAAACTAAAACTAATCACATTGAATGAGTCATTGAATATGACAGTTGAATTAATACAGCAAATACGTGTATTGATTGTATGTTGTTTGGGAGGAGATAGGGGATGTACTCCATGGTTTGAGGGAAGATAGGGGATGGACTCTCAAACCTGTTTAGGAGGAGAAAGGGGATGGACTCCACTAGTACAGCAAATGTGTGTACTTATTGATTCTTGGAAGTGTTTTAGTACAACAAATATGTGTGCTTATTGACTTATGGAAGTGCTTTAGTATGAGCCTTAGTCTCATTTGAAGTATTGATATTGGAAGTAATGTTGATGTGAGATGTAATCTCATTTTATAGTTTGGCCAGGTTCTGAGCCATGTTTGTATAATTGGAAAGTTGAATAATAACGTAAAGTGAAACATGTCATGGACATTATTGTCATGAAACTGTATAGTGATACAATGGATTTAATAGTGTTAACCATCTATCGAATGCTATTGCTCTAGTCAATTCTTATATTTAGTTTAGTATATTTCTGCTGGGCTGTGGCTCACCCTATACGGGAACATCATTTTCAAGTCCAGGTGATATACTACCTCCAAGGACTTAGCTTGGAAGGATTTGGATTTGAAGACTTGTTTTAGTTAGTTATTATTTCATATTACATGTAAACTCAAGCCAAGGGCTTAATTTGTAGTTGAGTTAGTACTCACATTTTGTGTCCAAGTGTTGGCTTGGAAAGCTGTAAGCCCATAGGGCATTTACTTTTGATGTTACATGTGATGTTTTTTTCAATAAGAATACTCTGATGAATGGAATAATGTTTTGTTTTTCTTATATCAATGCATGTCAATATTGTGTATATTGTGGGTTTATTTTGAGGGCGTTACATGCTTTGGGTTTGGAGAGAGAGATATGAGAAACAACAAGGGAGATCTAAGATCAGGCACATTACTATCCATATATATATATATACACTACATTATCTAAGACTATACTCTAATTTATAGATAATATTCTCCATTAAAATGCAACTTTATCAGATTGATTAAAAACAATAGATTTCACTTCACCATGACGCCAAAAATACCACCAATTTACTTGCAATTTTAGCATTGTTCACTCTAATAATCTCCACATTGCAGAAAGGTTCATCAACTAACACCATGAAGTCAAAATCCAAAGCCCAAACAACAATAATAATATAATTGACAAAAACAACAACAATAATAATATAATAATATGTAATTGAAGTTGCTTTGCTCTGCGATATTTATTGTGTGGAGCATCACTTCGAGCCATGGTGCAGATTTCAGAAGACTAACGCTACCTTCTCCGACGAGAGCCACTATTCTCACCGGAGGATCATTTAGGTCCTTCATCGAAGAACTGTCTTTGTTCGCTTCCAAAACTGCCGATATGGAAGCAGTTCTTTGCCAAGACCCCCACCACGGTCCCATCTTCGACTTCTACCGTCGCCGATCGAAGACATCGAATAGGCTCGAAACCGAAAGTGAAAAGTTTCAAACTATTAGCTCAGTAGATCGGGGGCAGATGGTGGTGGGGAAACAAATCGCCGAATCTGGATCTCCCGGCAGTGGTGGTGAATCTGGATCTGGATCCGGATCTAGATTTCAAGGCCGGTGGTGGTGAAGCTACGAATCGGCATCTTGCGGTGGAGGAGGGCGGAGGAGCAGCGACGGAGGAGAGAGAGAGAATATCGGGTTAGTTAAAAATTGATTTTTTTAGTTTTTATTTTTTAATTTTTTATTCAAAGTGAATAACAAATATGAGAAATAATATAAATTAAAGCATAATGCCTTAGACCCTCAGTGGGAATGACTCACCACCCCTCACTGTTTTTTGATTGATCCTTTTTTTTTTTTTGTCTTCCACTTGCTGCCCCCACGTGGAGGTGGGGTGGTTGGGGGTCACCTCCACTGGGGTCCCCAGCAGTGTTGAATAAATTAAAATGAATTAAAAAGTAGGAAAATGTTTGGTAGCTCAAAATTTTGTGACTCAAATGGCTCAAATCTGTCAAAATGATATCGTTTTGCACTCAAAATTTGTCAAAATGATGTCATTTTAAGTGGTTTGAGCCATTTGAGCCACAAAATTTTGAGCTACTTAACATTGTTGTAAAAAGTAACAACTAACTTCTAACTAGCTTGTCAAATCAGCCCGTGTGTTCACTTTGACGTGTATTTGGTGATTTTGTTTAAATTTGTCATTTAGGCAAAGTATTTCAAATTTTGGTCAAATAAAATTATTTGGATTTATAAACAGAGTGTTCAATTAAATATTAAAAGGTTCAGCATATTTCATGTTTGAGATTAAGATTATATTGTCTAGTTTGGCCTATGGGTCCATTTTTTGGCCCCATTTCGATAATCCAAATCATTAACTCGTCAAATGTTATATTCCTGAAAAAAATCAGATTGATTGGATATTGATAACTATTTGATCGTATCAAATTTGTATAAAAAAATTGACAGTGAAAAAATAAATGGTTGACAGAAATTTGATCCGATCAAATATCTATCAATATCAAATCAACATGATTTTTTATAGGAATATAATACTCGACGAGTTTTACATATTAATGGTTCAGATTATTGAAATGGGGTCCAAAAATGAACCCATAGACAGAAAATGACGATCCAGTCTTGATCTTAAACATGAGAAAAGTTGGACTCATATTAAAAATATTTATTTTTTATAAGATTTATTATATATATTTATGTAAGTTACATTTTTATAATATAATGGAGTTAAAATTATTAAAAAATATATGAATAATTTATTTAAAATTAGTATATAGGTTGATTTAAGTAACGCTTTTATAAAATGATACAATTAAAATTATCAAAATAAATAATTAGAATCATTATTTAAATTTTAAATCATTGTTTCTTTTTTTCCTCCAATTTAATGATTATTTTAAATATTTTATATATTCAAAAGTAACCAAATGACTTTTGGTAGAGTCAAGTGAAAAAAAAAAAAGATTAATATAATTGATCTTATTTTATGGGACTTAAGATTTGGTTTAATTTAATTTAATTTATTTTATACATTCAAAAATATAAATAATTTAACTAAATTTTACATAAAAAAATTTAAAATAAATATATTTAGTCCGTGCTTTCCACGAGTTAACTAGGAGTGTAAAAATGGCCAGCAGCTTGTGGGCAGCCCAAAACCCACCCGTGGTTCGGGGTGGGCCCGGCACATTGGCCCGCTTAAGGCCCAGCCCGCTTGAGACCCAATGTCCTTTTTACTGGAAAATAATAAAATTTTAGTAGAAAAATATAAGAAAATATAAAAAAATGTTTAGGCCTGCCCAACCCCGAGCCCCAGCCCGAGCCCAATCCCAGGCCCATCAGCCCCGCCCAAGGCCCGAATATCCCCTAAGCCTGGGCTTGGGCCTAATTTTTTGGCTTGTGTGCTAGCCCTACTTGGCCTGAATTTTGACGGGAGCCCGTGAGACCCAACATGAGCAGGGCCGGGCCAAATTTACACCCTAGATTTAACTACTACAAGAAGGCTTATTTTTAATTATTTTTTCTTTTCCAACTAGAAAGAAAGATATTTGCACTCACATTGACAATGGAATAACTAATGAGAATTTTGTACATGTCAAATTCACCACACCCTTGAAATCCCTAATAATTTAGCATATCTTTTAGAAGCTCTATGGTTTGAAATTGAAGGAAGGAACTGAACTGAACATTGCACTGAAAGAATTCTAAATAATCAATCCCTAATAACCTAGCGGGAAAGTCTATAGTATATTTTGTTAAAAAATGTACGGTACATAGAAAATCAATGGCTAAGATTGAGTCACATCATTAAAAGTGGCCTACTAAACAGGTCACTTTTTATAGTTATGAGCCAATATTATATTTCTTCATAACTATAATCAAATTGATCATAACTTAGTCATAACCACATCTCATAACTAACACCATTGTGTTCATAACTAATATCATATATTTTATAACCACATCTCATAACAAACACTATTTTGTTCATAACTAATATCACATATTTCATAACCACAATCACATATCTCCTAACTACATCTCATAACCAACCCCTTTGAATCACAACCAACATCATGTATCTCATAGGCCATGTTTGTTTGACGGCTTAGGTTGGATGAGATTGTTAGTAAAAGGATTGTTAGTGAAGAGATTGTTAATGTGGGGATTGTTAGTGAGGGGATTAAGTAAAGTGTGTTTGTTTTGATGATAGTATGGGAGATGATTAGTGATGGGATTGTTAAATTATTTTTATATAAAATAAATAAATAAATTATTTCTATATTGAAAAAATTAGAACAAATAGGTTCACTTGGTAAAAAAAAAATAATAATAATTTTTCTTTTAATGTAAAATAGACTCAATCCCCTCACTATTTTCCTAATCCCACCCAAAATCCAGCAAAAAGCTAATCCCCCTATGTGAAGGTATTCATAGTCCCATGGGACTACTAGTCCTCTTCTATTTTTGTCAACCAAACATGGGATATGTAGGACCCACAGGATTGATAGTCCAATCCTCCCACTTGTAGAGCCAAACAAACATGACCATAACCACTAGCCACATATCTCATAACCAACACCTTTTTTTTCATAACCAACATCACATATCTAATAACCACCAGTCATATATCTCATAACTAACACCCTTTTGCTCATAATTACACCACTTTGATCATAACCAATATCACATATCTCATAACTATTACTCACATGGATCATAACCACATCTCATAACCAACCACTTTGAGTCATAACCAACATCACGTATCTCATAACCACTAGTCACATATCTAATAACTAACAACCCTTTTGCTCAGAACCACACCACTTTAATCATAACCAATATCTCATATCTCATAACCACTAACACATATAGCATAATCAAACACCCTTTGACACCACTTTGTTCTTAACCAAAATCACATATCTTATAATCACTAATCAAATATCTCATAACCATTACCCACATATCTCATAACTAACATCACATATATCATAACTACTAATCACATATCTCATAACCATACTACTTTTACATATCTCATAACCACTAATCACATATCTCATAACCAAACACCCTTTGGCATATAACTATACCCCTTTGCTCATAACCAAAATCACATATCTAATAATCATTAATCATATATCTCATAACCTTTACCCACTTATGTCATAACCACATCTCATAACCAACACCATTTGCCTCATAACCAACATCACATATATCATAATCATTAATCACATATCTCATAACCACTACCCATATATAGGGGTGTAAATTTGGCCCACGAGGTCGCGGCACATCCCAAGTCCAGTCGTACCCTGGGTGGGCCTAACCAGGCCTGAGCCTAAGCCCAACTTAAGACCCTGGGCTATGTGTTCTAGAGCCCGACCCGACCCTGGGGTGTTATGGAGTGTGACCCATCTCGTGAGCTCGACTCGAATTTTTTTTCCCCATCTGGCCCGACCCAACCCCAATGGCTCCCTACCTCACTGTTAGTGCAACAGTCAAAAATTAAAAAAAAAAAAAAAATTTGAAGCAATCATATAACCATTAATTCCACCAACAACCAATTTTTATTTATTTATTTTATTTTTTATATATAAATTAACCCCTCCATCCTAAGTCCTATGAACACCACCCTTCTCTCATTTTATTTCTCATAAACAAATTTGTCTCTCAAACCCTCATTATCTCTGAACTCTCAACTCTCTCAATTAATTTTGAAGTGTCATCCCTAAGTGACAATTGCAATTGATCACCTATCTCTATTTTAGATTTATTTTTAATCATAGTATCTTCATTAAATATAATAGAGATAGTAATATACAAATGATATTCTTTTTAAAATATCTATATACACTTATAGACATATATATATATATATATAATTTAACTAAATTTTAATAAAAAATATGTTGAAAAAAATTATATATGACGTGATTTTATTTTATTCTAGTAAATAAATTTTCTCCTTTTTTTTTTCCCCAACTTTTCTTCGTTTTTTTTTCTCTACTCTATTTTCTTTCCCTTGATTTGTCCTAGTTGTGCCTGAGCTCTCTCTATTTCTTACTCGGACTTCTCTATTTAGCTCAAATTATCGAACAACCATTGTTGATATTTCTTCATCACTGGATTCTTCCTTTCTCTATTCATGTGTCTCTGTAATAGATCCTTGAACTTGTCACTACTCTCTTTGTCTATTTCAACACTATTCATTCTGGTGATATTTCTTTATCTAGTAAATGCATCTATCTCGAAACTCTAGCTCTTTCACATTAATATGTCATACATACACAAACCTTTGGCCGTAGTTATGATTTGAAAGGTTTTGTTATCATCAATTTGTACATGTGTTATAGAACTATTGAAAAATGAATATTACGCATTTTGTTGTACTGTTCTGTTATCTCAGTCCTCTTCATCCCTCGAGTATCTCTCTCATTCTTTGCTATCATTGTAGATATCTCTAATGTTCCTTATCGGAAACGACAACACTTTTAATGTCATTTTCACAAGCGATAAGCCCGTTCAGTCTCTCTTTCTCATATTCCATTTCCTCTCGCTCTACTAGCTAATCTTCTCTAACTCTCATTTTTTGTTCCATGGCTTTAAGTCGTTGATTAAATTATTTAATGATTATCATTACATTTTGTTTTTTCTATATTATGAGAGATCCCGATTGGTGATACTAAGTTTTTTAGTGATTTGTTTAGTCATTTTATGAAAATTGTTATGAAATTTTATTGCTTGATTACAATATTTGTGGTTTATAAAAAATTTGAATATTTTTGCTACATCAATTAGTTGTGTTGTTACACATTTTGTGATTGATGTTATGAAATTTTTTTGGTTGGTAATGACATTTGTGATTTGTAAAAATTTTGATTATTTTTATTATGGCAATTAGTGGTGCAGTTACGCATTTTGTAGTTGATATTATTAAATTTTGTGAGTTGGTTATGACATTTGTGGTTTTTAAAATGTTTAGATATTTTTGTTACACCAATTAGTGGATAGTTACATAATTTTTAGTTAATGTTACGAAATTTTGGGAATTAGTTACAACATTTGTGATTTTCTATAATTTTAAACAATTTTTTTACGCCAATTAGTGATGGTGTTATGTATTTTGTGTTTTATATTACAAAACTTTGTGACTTGATTATGATATTTGTGGTTTCTAAAATTTTAAATATTTTTAATATGCCAATTAATGGTGTGATTATACATTTTGTAGTTGATGAGTAAAACAGTCTTTTTTCTTATTTTTACTTAATAAAAATAGATTAAGGATTTAAATTAAAAATAAATAAAAAAATTTAAGTATAAATTGACAAAATTATAAATTAATAATTTGTTTTGTTATAAGACTCTATTCATAAATGTTTTGATTTTGTTTTTTTTATAATGATTATTACATAATTTCGGCCCTATTTTCTCCAAAAATTTGGAACAAACATCCAAATTTTGTCAAAATCAAAATTTCCTCATTAATTGTTTTTGACAAATCCCTAGACCCTTTCTTTGTCCCAAACAAAAGAGAGAGAGAGAGAGAGAGAGAGAGAGAGAGAGAGAGAGAGAGTAATTTCTGGACTTGGGGTGTGCCGCGAGCTAGTGGGCCAAATTTACACCCCTATATGTGAGTAATGATTATGAGATATGTGATTAGTAGTTATGATAAATGTGATGTTGATTATGAGGCAAATGGTGTTGGTTATGACATAAAGTGGGTAAAGGTTATGAGATATATGATTAGTGATTATTAGGTATGTGATTTTGGTTATGAGCAGAGTGATGTAGTTATAAGTTAAAGGGTGTTTGGTTATGAGATATGTAATTGGTGGTTATGAGATATGTAATGTTGGTTATGATCAAAGTGGTGTAGTTATGAGATATGTGATTAGTAGTTATGATATATATGATGTTGGTTATGAGATATGTGGGTAATAGTTATGAGATATTTGATTAGTGATTATAAGATATGTGATTTTGGTTATGAGCAAAGTGGTATCAAAGGGTGTTTGGTTATGCTATATGTGTTAGTGGTTATGAGATATGAGATATTGGTTATGATCAAAGTGGTGTAGTTATGAGCAAAATGGTTGTTAGTTATGAGATATTTGACTAGTGGTTATGAGATATGTGATGTTGGTTATGACTCAAAGGGGTTGGTTATGAGATATGGTTATGATTCATGTGGGTAATAGTTATGAGATATGTGATCAGTAGTTATGAGATATGTGATATTAGTTATGAACAAAGTGGTGTGGTTATGAGCAAAATGGTGTTAGTCATGAGATATGTGACTGGTGGTTATGAGATATGTGATGTTGGTTATGAAAAAAATGTGTTGGTTATGAGATATGTGACTAGTGATTATGAGATATGTGATGTTGGTTATGAGATATGTGACTAGTGGTTATGAGATATGTGATGTTGGGACCCCTAGACTCCTCTGATTTCCTTTGCCCTCTTTTTGGTAACCGGTTACACCGGTTGCCAATTCAAAATTAAATTATTAAAATAATTTAGTTATGTGGTAGTTATGAGATAATATGGTATGTATGAATAATTAAATATAACTAAGTTGTAAGTTAATATGATGATGGTTATGATCCATATAATATTACTTATAGGGAAAGTCTACAATGTGCACCTTATAAAAGGACATATGATATGCACTTATTGTGTTGTCCATATCGTGCCACATCATAAAAAGTGACCTGCTAAACCGGTCACGTAACAGGTTACAGAAAGAATCATAACCTTTTTCAAATATCATAACAATGCTACAATGAATCATAACAATGTCATAATATTTACTTAAGTGTCATAACAAAGATACTATAAATCATAACAATATAATGACAACTCATAACAAATATAGTTATTTGTAATTAATTATCATAACATCTGAATCGTAACATTTTTTATTGTGATTCACTCTGACAAATCGTAACTTTTGGTAGTACAAATCATAACTTTTACTAATGAATAATAACCACAACTTTTTTCTCCACAATCATAATAAGATTAAAAAAATGTCACAACTTTTACTAATGAATCATAACACTACAAGAGTTTTCACTTTTGGCAACTAAATTTTTAGTCACTAAAAGTTAATTTTTAGTCGCCGAACGGTTTTAGCGACTAAAATTTTTTAGTTGCCAAATGTATACAATTTTCGACTAAAATTTTAGTCGCCAAAAGGTTGGACATTAAATTAAATTAGACAATTTTCGGCGACCAAACTTTTAGTCACCTAAAGTTCTACAATTGTAGCTACTAAAATTTTAGTCGGCAAAGAGTTCTTCTTTTGGCTACAAAAAATTTGGTTGCCTAAAGTCCCACATTTTTGGCTACTAAAATTTTAGTCGGCAAAGAGTTCTTCTTTCGGCTACTACATATTTGGTCACCTAAAGTCCCACATTTTTGGCTACTAAATTTTTAGTTTGCAACGAGTTCTTTTTTTGGCTACTAAATATTTGGTCGTGTTCTTCTTTTGGCTACTAAATATTTGGTCGCCTAAAGTCCCACATTTTTGGCTACTAAAATTTTATTCGGCAAAAGTGTTTTTATTCTTTAACTTTTTGTTTTTAGCTACGAAATATTTTAGTCGCCAAATGTTTGATTTTCTTTTGACTACTAAACTTTTAGTCACTAAATGTCTATTTTTTTTTTTTTTTTTGCTACAAAACTTTTAGTCGCCAAATGCCTTTTCCCAATTTCTTTTTAGCTACTAATTGTCTAGTCACCAAAAACATGATATTATGTTTTATTGCAAAATTATAATTTCTCCACAACCTGTCTATATTCCATGTAACCTGTAATACGTATATAAACAAAATGATACATACTATCAATCATTCCACAATCTGCATCCATATACAAAAATTAAATAACTTTAAATATCAAAGTCCATACAAATCAACTATTGTCCAAACTAAAATAATAATTCTATAAAAAATATATCATACAAAAATCAAAGTCCTCCATATACAAAAAATACATTTACTACCAAGAGAAATTACCATTTGGCATGGTACAAATTACCATCGTAATCTGTACCATGCAAAAGGTGATATATGTACCATGACAAAAGTTTTCTACAGACCATGACAAAAGGTCATATATGTACGCCGACAAATGGTACACATGTACCACGACAGAAGGTGATCTATGTACCACGACAGTCTTTATCTGTTGATTGCCAAAAGTTTTCTATATCAGTAATAATGAACTACACAAAAGCTGAGGACAACAAAAGTATTATATTAGTTCTACACAAAAGTGAAAATTCTTCTCTATACACGAATATGGATTATCCACAAGTCCACGCAACAAAGCCATCTACAAAGAAAAACAAAAAACGAAACATTATAATTGGTTACAAAATATCAATTCAGTCAGCCATATGGAACATGTTCTAACATGTATTTAAGGTAGAACAATCAAGAAATGTCTTCTTGGAAATAAAAGAAAGTGTATATATATGTATCATGCAATATTTATTCCAACCAACTGCACAAACAATCTAATATGTAATTTCTTTGTCCTATAAATATATAAAGAAAATTATTAGAATATGTAGATGTTATTTTCATGAAATTGTTGTTTTTTAAACTAAGTGTTGCATATTAGGGGGCTGTTATGAATTTTCGCCCCCAGAAAGCTCTTTTTCGAGAAAGTTTAGGGCGTATTCGGCTCAAACTCCCAGCCTACAGGTTTGAATTACATTCCATCAGTTTTTACAAGTCCTATTTGTCATGGCGAAACTGCCGTGTGAGCCACACAGTGGTTCGGGGGCTGTTTTGAATTTTCGCTCCCCAGACGCCATTTTTCGACTAAGTTTAGGGCGTATTCGGCTTTAACTCCTAACCTACGTGTAACGACCCCAAAGTGCATATAGAAAGTTATCCTTATTTAATCAGGGGTTAATGTGTTTGTTATTGGAATTGAAGAACTATCCATTGGGTTATGCCTTTGAAACTGGAATTGGTGATCTTCACCAAACAATCTGAAAATTGTCCCTCCGCTCGAGCGGAGTAGTTGGCGCTCGAGCGTACTTTCGGGGTTTCCAGTAATTTTGCAGGCAGACTGAAATTCTGGGAGTGGTGATTTTCCGCTCGAGCATAGAAGTGGTCGCTCGAGCAGACGGCTTCGTTGGTCTTCACGCTCGAGCGCAAGGTTTGGCGCTCGAGCGGGTCGCCTGGTTAAGTTTGATTCTGAGGCATGTGGACTCATTTTTGATATTCTTCTTAGTGTGTTTGGAATGTTCTTACATTATTTTGGGGTATTGATTGAGATGATAATATGTTGGTAAAGTATAATTGGACCAAAGAATTTAATTCGGATAGTTATTTTACGATCAGCCGTCACTCTTTTACCCTTTTCTTTTTCCACACTTTGAATCTGGATGTGAGGTTAGAACCATTGGAAAACTTATTTCCGGGGCTTCAATTTGGACACAAGAACGACCTAAAACGGAGTCCGGATGGGAGAGTTATACCTGTTTGAAGTTTTGAAATCTGTGCTGGGAGCAGGTCCGCTCGAGCGGGAATAAGGACGCTCGAGCGGAAATAGCGAACACAACAACTTAAAAACGGGATTTTAAGATCATTTCTTATATTTTCCTCCCCTCTCTTGATCCCTCTTGCCCTAGGTCCGAAAACCCTAGGGTTTTGATCCCCAAATACTTCCATTTCCCTTAGGTTTGAGCAAGATCTTCTACCAAGAAGTGAAGAAGGCAAGAAGATGAACATTTGTAACCGATTGGAATTCCGAAATTATGGAGGAATCTCGCCAAGGCTTGCTTAATTCTTGAGGTAAGGAATCTTAAGAGTTAAATTGATGGATTAAAATGATGGGTCATGTATCCTAGGTGTATAATCAATGGGAAAATTGGAATGAAAAGTAATGGGTTAATAAGTTTGATTTTTTCTTGAATTTCAATGTTTTCTTGAAACCCTAGGTTGGGTCATGATATTAATTGACGATTTAGCCCAAATTGAAAGTAGAATCCTGAAATTAGTAGGTTGAATTACATATGTGCAAGTTTAATTGGAATTTGGTAGTACTTGAAAATTATGTTTAAAA
Organism: Camellia granthamiana; assembly: GCA_036172215.1. NCBI lineage: Eukaryota > Viridiplantae > Streptophyta > Magnoliopsida > Ericales > Theaceae > Camellia > Camellia granthamiana. The sequence continues at coordinate 26,866 of JAXFYN010000241.1, read as the reverse complement.
TTTGCGAATGAACTATGGTATAAACGTTGTAATTCATGTTGTAATGTGAAGGGAAAATTGGGGAATAATCTATTAATGATATAGATGACATGAACTCGGGTGTGGAATATTGAAATGAGATTCAAGGATTTAATTTGATTTATGTTGAATTGCAAAGTGATGTGTAAATGGGATAAAGAGAATTAAACAAGTTAAGAATGGAATAATTATATGTGACCCGATTTCTATGTGTATTATGAATTGTGTAGGGTCAGTTACAGAGGCGGACCAAGCATCTAATCATTGTGAGTACTAGTACAAAAATGTATATTTTATCTATTGTTGATATTTATTGTTACTAATGCTCTGTTCTTTGTAAGTGTTATACGAACATTTATGACAATTGGAAATCAATATGAACTGACATGAACGCTGAACGATTCGCGTACGTCGGTATGATTTTGGAATCCTTTGTTCTGTTAATGACAAATATTAACCCTGTGTTATTTATAAGCATGCTATGTGATTTCTTAAAGGATAAGTGGAACTGATGTTCATCTTCGAAGAATCAGAATAATTGGAAGACTATGTGGATCCATATGAATCTGAAGTTATTTTGTTGTGTTACACATGAATGCAAAGGTTTAACATCATTATGTGACCACATAAGAATATGACTTATTCTATTTTGTTAGGCGCCCAATGATGACATAATATGACAAGAAAGGCTCTGTTTTCTGATGTGTTAGTATGTTCTAAGTTCAAGTCTGTTACAAGATTACGTATGTTATAAGTCAAGAATGTTACAAGTTTATATATGTGACAAGTTCAAGTATGTTATAAGCTAAGAATGTTACAAGCCAAGAATGTTACAAGTTTATATATGTGACAAGTTCAAGTATGCACAAGTTTAAGTAAGTTTACAAGTTCAAGTATATATAAGTTTAATATGTTGCAAGTTCAAGTATGTTATAAGTTCATGTATGCTACGAGTCCAAGTATGCTATAAGTCTATGTATGTTACAAGTCCAAATATGTTACAAGTATACGCATGTTACAAGTTCATGTATGTAGTAAATTCAAGTATATTTCAAGTATGGTTTCAGGTAAATTACAAGTTCAAGTATGTTTCAAGTATGGTTTCAAGTATATTACAAGTTTAAGGATGTTTCAGGTATGCTTCAAATATATGTTACAAGTTTAAGTATGCTACAAGGGCTTTATGCCATTTGCAAGGGCTTTATGCCATTTTCAAGGGCTTTATGCCATTTTCAAGGGCTTTAATGCCAATATGTTTTCAAGGGCTTTATGCCATTTTCAAGGGCTTTAATGCCAATATATTTTCAAGGGCTTTATGCCATTTTCAAGGGCTTTAATGCCAATATATTTTCAAGGGCTTTATGCCATTTTCAAGGGCTTTAATGCCAATATGTTTTCAAGGGCTTTAATGCCAATATATTTTCAAGGGCTTTATGCCATTTTCAAGGGCTTTATGCCACTTTCAAGGGCTTTAATGCCAACAAGTTTCAAGGGCCTTAGTGCCATATGTTACAAGGGCTTTACGCCACAAGTTACAAGGGCCTCGTGCCATAAGTTTCAAGGGCCTTGTGCCACGATGATTCAAGGGCTTATAGCCATTATGTTTATGTTGCAGGATTGGGCCTAAGGCCGTCATGTACTTAGCATAGAATCAGACTAACTATGTGAACTCTGCATTTTTATATGCGTTGATATGTATTATGTTTCAAGTTAAGCATCATTTTATTTATGTATTACTATTCACTGAGCCCGGCTCACTCTCTGTTATGTCTGTTTCTATAGGTCACCAATCAGGTGGTCAGTCCTAGCCAAGACGCCTGCTTTCTTTTGTCAACCTTCATATGTCCAGGCACTGTATAAGATGTTGGCTTGTTTAGGGGTGTCCATTTAAGGTTGATGTATTTAACTTTCATGTTTATTTTGTTGTATACGCCCAATCATAGGGATGGAACTGTAAATGTGCATGTATATGCTCCGGGATATAGTTTGGAACTTTATCTATCTACCATAATGCATGTGATGAATGAGATCCTGGCATGTAGAAGTGGCTCAATGGAGTTTATTTGTTTAATTATTTTCATATTTCGTGCTTTCGTTCAGGCCCCATATGTTATGTATATCAGGTTTCAAGTCTGTTTTGAATAGGTCATGCCCGAAACTTTTAGGGGCGGGTTTTGGGTCGTGACCCTACGGGTCCGGATTACATTCCGTCCATTGCCACAAGTCCTATTTGTCATTGGGAAACTGTTCGTGTGAGCCACACGGTGGTTCCGAGGCTGTTTTGAATTTTTCCCCCCGAAACGCCCTTTACTAACTAAGTTTAGGGCGTATTCGGCTCTAACTCTCTACCTACAGGTCCGAATTACATTCCATCAGTTGTCACAAGTCCTATTTTTCATGGGGAAGCTATTCATGAGAGTCACACGGTTGTTCGGAGGCAGTTTTGAATTTTTGCCCCCCAAAAAGCTCTTTTTCGAGTAAGTTTAAGGCGTATTCCGCCCTAACTCTCTACCTATGGGTCCGAATTATGTTCCGTCAATTGTCACAAGTCTTATTTGTCATGGAGAAGCTATCCACGATAGTCACACGGTGGATCAGGGGCTGCTTTGAATTTTCGCCCATGAAATGCCCTTTTTCGACTAAGTTTAGGGCGTATTTGGTTCTAACTCCCAACCTATGGGTCTGGATTACATTCTACCAGTTGTCACAAGTCCTATTTGTCATGGGGGAACTGTCCGTGTGAGCTACACAGTGGTTCGGGGGCTGTTTTGAATTTTCGCTCTCGAAACGCCTTTTTTTGACTAAGTTTAGGGTGTATTCGGCTCGAACTCCCAACCTACGGGTCTGAATTACGTTTTTGTTAGTTGTTAGAAGTCCTATTTGTCATGGAAATACTGTCCATGTGAGCCGGACGGTGGTTCGGGGGCTGTTTTGAATTTTTGCCCCCGAAACGCCCTTTTTCGAGTAAGTTTAATGCGTAATCTGCTCTAACTCCCAACCTACGGCTCCGAATTACATTCCGTCAGTTGTCACAAGTCCTATTTGTCGTTGGGAAACTGTCTGTGTGAGCCAAACGGTGGTTCGGGGGTTGTTTTGAATTTTCGCCCCCGAAACGCCCTTTTTCGACTAAGTTTAGGGCGTATTCGGCTCTAACTCCCAACCTACGGGTCTAAATTACATTCTGTCAGTTCTCACAAGTCCTATTTATCATGTGGAAGCTATCCGTGAGAGTCACACGGCTGTTCGGAGGCTGTTTTGAATTTTTTCCCCCGAAATGCCTTTTCTCGAGTAAGTTTAGGGCGTATTCGGCTCTAACTCCCAACCTACAGGCCCAGATTACATTCTGTTAGTTGTCACAAGTCCTATTTGTCATAGGGGAACTATTTGTGTGAGTCACATGGTGGTTCGGGGGCTTTTTTGAATTTTCGCCTCCGAAAACGCCCTTTTTTGAGTAAGTTTAGGGCGTATTCGGCTCTAACTCCCAACTTACGTGTCCTGATTGCATTCCATCAGTTGTCACAAGTCCTATTTGTCATGGGAAAGCTGTCCATGAGAGTCACACGGTCGTTCGGGGGATGTTATGAATTTTCGCCCTTGGAAAGCTCTTTTTCGAGTAAGTTTAAGTCATATTCGGCTCTAACTCTCCACCCACGGGTCCGAATTACGTTCCGTCAGTTGTCACAACTCTTATTTGTCATAGGGAAGCTGTCTGTGAGAGTAAGGCGGTGGTTCGGGGGGTGTTTTGAATTTTCATCCCTGAAACGCTCTTTTTCGACTAAGTTTAAGGCGTATTCGGCTCTAACTCCCAACCTAGGGGTCCAGATTACATTCCGTCAGTTGTCACAAGTCCTATTTTTCATGGAGAAACTGTCCATGTGAGCCACATAGTGGTTCAGGGGTTGTTTTGAATTTTCACCCTTGAAACGCCCCTTTTGGACTAAGTTTAGGGCGTATTCGGCTCTAACTACCAACCTATGAGTCCGAATTACATTCCATTAGTTGTCACATGTCCAATTTGTCATGGGGAAGCTATCCATAAGAGTCACGCGGTCGTTCGGAGGCTGTTTTGAATTTTTGACCCTGAAACGCCCTTTTTCGAGTAAGTTTAATGCGTATTCCGATCTAACTCCCAACCTACGGCTCCGGATTACATTCTGTCAGTTGTCACCAGTCCTATTTTTCATTGAGAAATTGTCCGTGTGAGCCACACAGTGGTTCGGGGGCTATTTTGAATTTTTGCCCCCAAGACGCTCTTTTTCGACTAAGTTTAGGGTGTATTCGGCTTTAACTCCCAACCTACGGGTCCGGATTACATTCCTCCAGTTTCTATTTGTCATTGGGAAACTATCCATGTGAGCCACACGGTGGTTCAGAGGGTGTTTTGAATTTTTTCCCCCGAAACGCCCTTTTCCGACTAAGTTTAGGACTTATTCGGCTCTAACTCTCTACCTACGGGTTCGAATTACATTCCGTCAGTTGTCACAAGTCCTATTTGTCATAGGGAAGCTATCTGTGAGAGTCACACGGTCGTTCGGAGGCTATTTTGAATTTTCGCCCCAAAAAGCTCTTTTTCGAGTAAGTTTAAAGCGTATTCAACTCTAACTCTCTACCTACGGGTCCAAATTATGTTCCGTTAGTTGTCACAAGTCTTATTTGTCATGGAGAAGCTATCCGTGAGAGTCACACGGTGGATCGGGGGCTACTTTGAATTTTTGCCCATGAAACGCTCTTTTTCGACTAAGTTTTGGGTGTATTCGACTCTAACTCCCAACCTATGGGTCCGGATTATATTCTGTCAGTTGTCACAAGTCCTATTTGTCATGGGGGAACTTTCGGAGGCAGAATAGAGTGATGCTCAATTTTTCACAAACATGCTATTTTGCACAAACATCCTTAATGATCCCCCTTATCTATAGACAACCTGAAAAGTCTAGGAAATTCATCCACTCAAAAGAAAGATTTCGGAGGCAGAATAGAAAGGTGCACAGTTTCTCTCAGAGAATGAACTATGGGTTGAGAGAAATACACAGCTTGAAAACAAGGTTAATGAACTTGAACAATTACTGAATTCAGCTCATACTGGAAAGGAAGCCACTTTTGTGCAACTGATGTATGACATGAATACTATTACTGAATTAACTGATCAGCACTCGAAAGCATATGAACTTAATTTAGAAGCTGAAGCAAGACAAAACATCTCCCCAAACAAGTGATATGTTTCCTGAAGCCACCAATGATGGTAGCCATCCACCTACCTCAATACCATATTTGCATCTTATAATCTGTTTCCACAGTGTTCTGTTGTCCACCCCAAAACTCCACCACCATTTCATTGATGATAAACCATAATTGCTCTAAACTTTGGAGAAATGTTGCTCCTCTAAAAGTGAAGTGTTTTTGTTGGGTGGCATTAAAAGAGAGAATTGCATCAAGAGATCTATTTGCTCAAAGGAGGATCCTTCCAATGGGGGCTGATTTGTGTTGTTTATTTATTTATTTTTTTTGGCGGATGTAAGGTTGAGACGGATTCCCACATTTTGCTGCATTGTCATTATCATGGTTGGTGTGGTTGGCCATTCTCAATTGGTGTGGTCTAGGTTGACATCGAAAAGGGAGCCAAATCATTTGCTAGCATAGCATAAGGTGAGAAACCAACAAACATGGACAACCAACAAACCTCACATCAAACAACTAAATATACACACCAACAAACCTAAAAAACACAACAACATTCAATACAATGGACTAGCATCAAACAACTAAATCTACACACCATTTGCAAATGAGATCATTGTATCCAAAATGACCCCGCATAAAAGCTTGAACAACAGTAGCATCAAGCAGAGCAACAACAGAGAAGCATAAAAAACCTGAAGCAATCGTATGCACAATGCGTTTGAAGCAACCTGGCCATGAGTGTTGATCGCACAAGCATATCCAGATTCCAAACAGAAATAGTGATGGTGTATTCAGAAAATCAAATAGCACCCCTTCCTCCTAAACACAATCTTACCTGATTTAAATTTGTAATGAAGTCGATTATGGAATAGTACATCTCTTGTGAGTTGCTTTTTACCCGAAAAACAATCCTTGTTTTGACAAGTTGACATAACTCCTCCATATCAAAATGAGATGTACTAAACATACAGTCATTCCTTTGCTTCCATATGGACCAAAGTACTGTGAGTAGAATGGCTCTCTAAATATTCTTATTAAATTTCTTCCATCTATATCCTGCCCACCATTGTAGAACTCCCTCCACTGAGTTTGGCATTGCCCATTGAACTCATCACTACTTTAACATTGCAGACCATAAACATCGTACAGGTTTACAACTCAAGAATAAGTGATTCACATCGTCAGCCTAACCATTACATAAGACACAAGTAGAATTAGCATTAATATTTAGAACCCCAATTTTTTGAAGAAATACCTTAGTTTTTACTCTCCCTTTCCAAGCAAACCAACTTAGAAATTGAACTTTTGGATGACTAATGTTGTTCTAGAGCAGCTTAGGAGGCAACATGATTGGGCGTTGAGAATATTCACACCATTTACAAATTGAGTCAACACTGAATTCCCCTGAGGGTTCTGCTCTCCATCTTAATTTATCTTCAACACCTTCTCTAAGATGTATTGCATTATTCAAAATAGTAAGAAGCCTTGTTAATTCCTATTGTTTTGGGTTCAGGCTAGTAAACTTGCCCTGAACCCTAGACCCCAGCCACTTTAATCACCCCTTATGTCCATAATCATTGTAAGAGACTCCATTTTATCTTAAGACAACAAGAACAATCTGGGGAACACATCTGTAAGCCTTTGATTTCCAATCCAAATATCCAACCAAAAGAGGCATCTCTTGTCATTTCCAGGTACTATTTCTGTATTTGTCACAAAAAAATTATGAAGATTTGGGTTGATCTCAGCAATTGGCACAACATCGAGCCAAATTATGGAGAATTTAGACTTGCCACCCAAAAATCATAAAAGCTTTGATTAATCACATCCTTTGGTCCACTGAAACACGACCATCATCATCGACTTAGACCACTATAATAGCATTTACCACTACTAGTGTCATGTTATCTTCATGTCGAAATGATGACGTCACCTATGAATCAATTTGACACATTTATGACTCTAGCACGTACCAATATTAGCCCTTGCCTATTATCTCATAGATGGTCACTACCTTTTTACCGTCACTCCTTTTTAAAAATAATAAATTGTATTTTCATTCGTAGATATATATTGTTTGTCACTGTACCCACCCTAATGACTACATTATTTGTCTTTTCTTACTTTGGTCCAATTGCTAACTTTTGAGGGAAACTTTGGAATTTTTAAAATTAACTTTCCTACCTTGATCACTTGGAGACCTTTGTTTTCACACTTCAAAATTGATGGTTCATGGTAGGCAGTAAATGGAAGGGTTCTATAATGGAGGGTTGCATGTTGAGGTGATCTATAGCAGAGGATTTGGTACAAATTTAGGTGAACTTGACCCATGGGTCATTTTCCGTCACAGAAGTATAACGTTTGTTACAATTTGGACCAAAGTGAAAAGAATCGAATCAGTGTGTTTGGTTTCATTTTTTTAAATTCAGCTTTTTGAAAATTGAGTTATTTGCTTTTTGTGTTTTTTTTTTTTTGTTTTTAGTGAATATTTTTTAAATTTTAAGATGGAGAAATTGAGGACCTATGACAAACAAAAAAAACATCGAAATAGAGTTAGTAAAGAAGACAATACTTAAGGAAAGTAATGATTATGGCAAGAAAAGAAAGAATCTATGTACGAAAAATATTATTTTGCACATCTTTTCACATTAACAAACTGCATGAGCAATAATAGAGATGAAAGTCTACTACCTTTGTTCAAAGTATGAATAACCATTACATAAATAAACACTTACACAAATGTACCACAACTAACCGTTTGACCACTTCAAACAAAAATTAAATAAAAATATCTACAAAAAAGGATTATTTGATTGGATGAACTATTGGATTATTTGGTAGATCATTTTTTGGTTAATTTCCTAGTATTTCCTATGCCACAGGTGAAGCTGAGTAACTTCTAAATCGATGGACTATTGGATTGTTTTTTTGAAAACTTCGTATTTGGCCTATTGAACTATTGGACTACTGGATTTGGATTATTGTTATTGGATTTTCTGATCTTGATAGAACCTTAATGTTGTGCTTGCATCATGTATATGCGTAGAGATTTGAAAAGTAAATGGAAAAATGTGGGTGAAATGCCAATGAACTATAATTACATTCGACACACATTTTCCATTTCTTTTTCCAAATCCATAGCTAAATCCATGATCCAAACATAACATTAAGGACATATGATGGTTTCCATGTCATAGAAAGCAAAGCATATTCACATAATTTTCTTCTCCTTGCGTGCTAGTTTATTATTTTCCAAAACAATTTAAAATAATTAAAAAAAAATTGGGAGTGTATTTTCCAAATGTTTAGAGCAAGCTTTAGTCCATATGTCATAGTTACATGAAGTTATGTATCATAAAGTGAGTAATTACAAATGATAGCAACTACGGATTTGGTTATAATTCTTGATTAATTATAAACAACAGCAACTAGGACTCACTTTGCTAATTTAATATAAGGATTTTTTTGGTTAAGTGGGGAAATAAATAATTTTTCAAAAACACACTCGTTCATGTGGTTGGTAGACAACATTAAGGTGTAAACAAGAAACTCACGTGTGTTTTGGTCTTTATGGTCTTCAAGTTCATATTCACTGTTTGGGGTGAATATCTATTCTTACGACTTTCACCATCTAATATTGACAAACAAGAAAGGATAAGCTTTGTACATATTGGAGATTTTTCATGATAGAAGATAAGTTGGAAGTCTTTGTCAAAGAACAAGGTAAACAGATATAACAAAAATTGAATTGGAATTGGAATTTTAATATACAATCTTCACCACCACAATTACAAGCTTGCTTTTCTACCCAAGATGAACTATAATAGCCGGCACCAGTAGTTTAGCAGTATAGGGTTAGACCCTGCGATTAACTGTAAACCTAGACATCTTAGTTTGACTCTCATTAGTGTCTCTCGTGCTTAACCCATACCTGTGGTTTACCAATGATTGCAGGTATCAAAAGTTCACTCCATAAGGGTGGGTCAAATGTGGCCCTGCCTTTCAATTGCGTTGTCTAAATCTTAGTGCTGAAACAATGGACTATCAAATATCTTAAAAATGGTTAAATAAGCTGCATGGGATATAACACGGAACTAGATTTTTTTTTTAATTTTCTCACCTGTTATACAGATTTAAACTTTATATAATTTGAATCATACTCAATAAATTTAATCCGTATATTTCAAATTTTAATTTTTTTTTTCCTTTCTGAATATAACATTGATGGGATCCAATGTGGTTGATGAGGGAGGATATTTCTTGAACAAGAAATGATTTTTGGATGCATATAGGAACCACGTATGGTTTCACCAAAAAGAGCTACCAGGTGCACAAACCCTTCGGTGGTTTTGCACTTAATACCACCAAAGATATTGGCATAGTTGGAGAGCCATATGAAAAAGCAATATTTATCACAGCTAAGAGTGAAACCCGCATGCATTTGAGCTTATTTGGGTAATAAAAACACTAAAACGGTGTTGTGATTCTCTATAATCTTTACACTTGGTCGGTCTCTATTAGTAGTTTAGTACACATGCCAATGCCATGCCACTCAATTAAAGAATAAATATTGTTAGGCAGTATTTGAATTTTGAATTTTAATAAAAATTTGTAGAAGATATTAAAAAGAGAATAAAAAGTATTAAAAATTTAGTAATTTAGTATCTCGTGTCACGTGAGTCAAGTAAACCAAAAATAAAATTGCTATGATTCCAAGAACAAAAATAATAAAAAAACTCTCCTAAATTTCACATCAATAGTCAAGATTCATTTAGAATGTGGCCCCACAACAGCAACTTTCAATATACACTATTGATTTGAAATTCATGACAATTTTCTGGTACTATAGACTTTTTGAACCAAAAATACCCTATTTGCATTTTTGATTTAAAAAAAAAAAGGAGATAGAAAGGAAAAAAGAACGGAAAAGTAACAAATATTTAGCAGATTTTGGTACCCCATGCCATGTGGGTCAATTAAACAAAAATACCTTTAGATTGTATTTGAATCTAGAATTTGTGGACAAAAAGGAAAAACAAGGGAAAAATGTCAAAAATTTAATAGTTTAGTACACCATGTCATGCGAGTCAATTAAATAATAAGTATTGATAGGTTATGCTTGAATCTTGAATTCGAATAGGAATTGTGAATAGAAACAAAAATAGACGAAATTAGACAATTTTAATTCATGCCATTTTTTTACAACACTAAATGGTGGAACAAAGAAGTGGATGATCCCATAAAAAAAAATGTTCATATGATTATGATGTTACTAGGCAAGCACGCTTTCTATTGCCTACCTTGCTAGCCATATCAGCAAAAGATGCATTACCTCCATGTTCACTATTAATACATATTTTTGTATTTTCAAACAATGTCACAGTCAATTTAAAAGGCTGTTGAGGCTTATGGATTAAGACTCACTTCGAAGGTCAAGGAAAGCAGTTTACAACAAAACCTTATGGCTTAAAAAACCAAAGGCTCGAGCCCAAGAAGCGAGGCTCTTATAAATGACAAGCATCACACTTAGATTGATCTTATGCCTACAATGCATGCTTCTCAACCTAGCCTAATGCAAGCAACCTATACTGATCATCACAAACTTACTTTTTAACTATCAGTCTTGCTAGTGTATTTCAACACATTAAGATACACGCGTTCTACAAATCACACCACTAGTTATAGATATCCCTATTTTTACTTCTTTGCACGGTCAGTTAGAAGTTCAAATCATAACAACTTGGTAGCTAAATTAAATTTCTATGAACTTTGCACAAATAATTTGCTCCTCAAACATAGAATCCCAAAAATAGTTGTAAGACATTGGTGTCCTCATATAGTTTTAAAAATCTCATCATTTCATAACTTTTATTCTATTGTTAATACCTTGTAGATTTTCTAATTTGGGCCTTAGTCCTATCAATTTTTGGCATTTCATTGTCTCTGAGGTAACTGATAAACCATTTTAGAGCATCTCCAACCTTTCACCGATTTTTTTAACTAATTTGATTTCAAATTTGAGTAAAAAAAACTTGATTTTATATGAACTACTCAAATCCTTTCATTAAAATCTTTTTAAAAACCTTCTTCTTATCCAAAATTCCCCTTTTCATCAAATTTGATCAAGAAAACCCATATCCAATGCTTCATTTTGTTTTTTTCATCAAATTCAGATTTACTTTATTGGTTCTCAATTTGCTAAAAAAAATAACTCTCCCTTCATGAGATTTGATGAAATAATTAGAGATAATTTTTTTAACACTTTTGATGAAAAAAAAAACAAAAATAACTAAATGGGTATTCAACTAAGTCACAGTAATATCAAAATATCCATTCGTTTCTCACTTTCCACAATTCCCAAACAATTGCTAAAGGTAATACATCCCAAACCACTTGAATTTTCTTTCTAATAGGAAAAACAAGCCCCCACAAGGGTAATTGTTACAAACATAAACAGATTTCAATAAAGAAATAAAAAATTACAGTCTCATATCAGTTACATGAGTACAAAATTCAATTACCCACACATCAGATTTCACACACTCAAGCCAAATTTCAAGTATATATATATATATGAAATCAAAACAACTACCAAAGCAAACAAACATCAAAAATCTAAACTGATTTAATTCATATTTTCCTAATTTTATAAACCAACCTAGTGAGTTCACAATGGTGAAAGGGGCAGTTTCGAAGAAGGGGATTTCAGTCTAGGGTTTCATAGAATGGAGATGGAGAAAGGAAGAGAAACAAGTTGCAGCGAGAGAGAGAGAGAGAGAGAGAGAGAGAGAGAGAGAGAGAGAGAGAGATACCTTGAGGCGAAGTCGAGGGCACGTTATGTTCGTGGGATAGTCTTCGAGGGCGAAGACGAGCTTCAAAGTCGTGTTTGAAGAAAGCTCCGGAGTCGTGTCTGAAGAAGGCGAAGAGGAGCTTCGGAGTCATCTCCGAAGAGAGCTTTGGAGTCGTGTCTGAAGAGGGCGAATAGGAGCTTCGGATTGGTCTGAAGAATAAGGGTTTTGGGAAAACAAAGTGAAGAGGGTTTGTGGAACATACAACAATCAGTGAACAAAATTGTAACCAGTTGAGAGGGTATTCAATATTTTCAATCGAATTATTTGATGGTTGAGATTAATTTATAAATATCTAATGGTTTAAAATAAATGTGTACATGATGTGCACTATTTAATAAGGTGCACATCTTAACAGCTCTCTTAGTTATAATAAAAAATCACAGATCCTCATAACTGATGTATGGTACGTCCAAATGTACCATAGCATCACCCTTAATTTAGCACCTAATACTCCTATTAATGCTATGACAATCAAGACTTGTTATATAGGAGTGTTTTGAGAAAATAGTTAAAAGCTAACTTTTTATTTTTTATTTATTTTTTATTTTTTTTTGAAAAAATGTATAAAAAACATAAGAGATGATGTGACTAAAAATAGATTAAAAGTTAGAAAGTGAATTTTAACCCACTTCCCAAATGAAGCCATAATATAAGTAAAAACGTTTTACTTTTTTGAGATTTGAAGTATCGTCTTTTTTTTTTTTTCTTGATTTTTTGAATTTTTAAATTTTATACACATGTCATTCTATAATTAGTTTAAATACTTCTAATTATATACATATAATAATAATAATATACTAAATTCGTTATGGAAGCTGCCATCAGATTTATGGAATAACAACCATCAGATTTATAGATTTATAGAATAAGAATAATATACCAAATTCATTATGAAAGCTGTCATCAAATTTATGGAAGATCCTTTAAATTATTTTAAAATAATTTCAAATTTGAATACTCCCTTACATATGTTAATAAATTTGAACTACAATATTTCATAAATGTTTATTTTGAATTATTCAATATAAATATTTGTTCCCAATACATGTAAACAGTCCCTTTCATTTTAAAATATTCATTAATTTTATTTAGATTTCATCAAAATCACTGACCACAAAGTTTCTATAATTAATTTCCATTAACTCAAGTTTACAACAATTTCGATAAATTTCAATTTTATGACATTTCAAACTTCACAACCCATTTCCTTTTCTTTCTTTCCACTTCTATTTTCAATTTTCGAAAAATTGGGTTCACAATGATTAAATGATTCAACAAATATTAAGTTCATCATTTCTCTCATTCTCAACGTAAAAAACTAAACAATTAAAATTAGACTTCTACTTAGCTTACCACAATCATATTCTAATTGCATAATAGTCTTAATAATCATGTAATCACTAACTCCTCTCTATCACCATGGATATTCAAAAGAATTTAGAACTTTTATATTCAATCACCATAAACATGTGTCATTAGTTACCTCCCAATTTCATAAGTATCAATAAAAACAAGAGGTTACCTCCAAAAATCCAAAACCCTAACTGAAAACCCATATGTATTTTTAAAATCTCTTCACAATCTTGTTTTTCATGCAATAAGGAAAATACCACATGCCTATCTACAGTAAGGTATTGAAAGAAGTAAAGAATTCCTACCTCAAAGCACGAAGACAAACAAAGTCGAAAATGTAAATATTGCCTGATCAAGAATCCAAGGGTACCGTTGCGAAGAGTGTGATGAGCTCTCCAACTTCTCTTTAAAAAAGTTTTGCAAAACCTCAATTTAAGGACTTCCACTCTAAGCTCAAAACGTGAGTAACAATGGTAGAATTTTAGAGAGATAGATAGACAGGGACAGAAAGATAGGAGAGGGGATATCTCCGCCCAAGAAAAATAAATAAAAAAGAAAGAGAAGATTGATGGAGATAAAGGAAAAAGGGAAGGCAACAACACCCCCCCCCCCTTCCGCGCGGTGGGTTCCCTTCCTACGGATGCTCACCAATCCAACACCACTAATACAAAATATAATGGGGTTGTTTGGAAAGTTATTAGGAGGCTTTTTTTGGATCAAAATAATTAATAAAGATAAAATAAATTTAAATAGTTAATAAAATAAAATGTCACATATAAATTATAATCATTTTATTTTTTCTTTCACAACTATCAAATCAACTATAAGAAAAAGCTAATCAACTTTCCAAACACAACCTTTTTAGCCAAGCTAAAATAGCCAAAAGCTAAAAGGATAACTAAAATAGTCAAGTTCCCAAATGAGCCCATTATAATAACACTCCAAAATTTTGTAACATATTGTAAAAAGATATAATATGTTCTCATTACAAATATATATTTTGTTTGGTGGTACACACTATAAATAGTCATAACTCTCTCATAATAACAATATCAGGTAATTGTTGGAAAAAATGGGGTTTTGGTGACTTTAATTAAATATTAAAGTCGGTCCCAACCATCTATTGTGTTGGGTCCAAGTGGGTCTAGATACTTTGCAATGAGATCTTTACACCACAAAAAGAATGGCCAAAAACCATTGAGAATTGAATGAGAAATTGCCTCGTGAAGTTAGCTTCATGAAAGAGGTAGTGAGATTAGTGTGTATAATATGTTTGTAACTCTTGCATTATTGCAGAGGTTAATGGTGCATTAGTGACCAGCCATAAAGGCTGAAGGCTCCTCCTCTCTCCCCTATACATGTATAAATTGAAACCCTCCTGTCTAGTCTCAACACAGAAATTTTTGCTTCCATTTTACAAGTTAGTTTGCCAGAAAGTTCCTACAGTGAGAGAGTGTTGCCACAGTTTTTGTTCTCTAAGCTAGACAGAAAGTTCTTCTGTTGTAGCTGCTTTTTGACTGTCGTATCCTGGGAGACAGATGTTGGAATTCCCCAAGCACTTGACCCGTGCAGCGGTGATAATCTGTTTTAAGGAAACTGCTACCGTTCAGGCTTTGGTTTGCTTTCTTTACCATTTTATTGTATTGTGTATTTCTGTTGTAATTTAGTTGTAATTCTCACCATGTATTTTTGGTATATAATTTTGATTTATTAGTGAATCTATTTATTTAATTTCACACTTTGGACAGTAAGCTTAAAATAGTTTTTTTTTTCCCCATGAAAGTGGCCAAATAGATTCATACGATAGATGTACATAGTTTAATCATAATTAATATTTATGTTTGTTGCTGAGTTATTGTCAGTGTGTTTCAATTTTTTCCAATTCATATATTTGGTGTGACAAACATATTCTTAATTGTATATGCTACCATGTTATTCTTGCTTGAAAGTCAAATTTAGTCTACTACATAAGTTGGTGTACCCACGGTTTATATTGAAAACAAATAGAAAGTATTTTATGAACCTACTTTGCATATTTTCAGTATCGGTAATTTTTGGAAAATTAGTCCATTGTTTTTTTTTTTTTTTTTCTTTCTGGGGTTACTAAATGTTACATTAACAATTGTGCAGTTGTGTATTAATTATAGAAATAGGCTTACTGTTGGTTTTTAGAAAATAGATAAGCCCACTGTAGACGCGCCCGAACGTCCCGGGCTCCGCGCGCGAAATGGCACGAAATCCGTTTTGTTCATTAGCTTACTACAGTTCGGACTCGATGTCACGATTCTGAATTTAATCTTGCAAAGTGTAATGTAAGACCGATAAATCACCAAAGAGTCCAAATCCGGCAAATCGTTTTGGAAAACTGATTTTTATAAAGAAGTGCCAAACATGGACTGCTTTGCCAGATACAGAGTCGCCACCTAAATATTTTGTTTTGGAGAATTTAGGAAACCCTGACTCATGCTTAAGGCCATGTGTCCGTCATCACCAAAGTTGCCTCGGCTCAGGAACTTGGGTACGAGAGGGGAAGGTCATGCAATGAGCACCCCCGCTCGCCCGATCAAAGATCGGCCTTTACTAACATGATATTTTATTTTTGAAAACACATGTGTTCTTATTCCGGTTATTAACCTAGAATTATTATGTGATGCGCACAGCATACAAGTATAGACTAGATCGCCTAAGTTGGAACAAAATATTGCATGTTCGTTTGTGAAAATGATTTGAAGTTTGCTACTCGCAAGTAGGCTAAATCAGGGATTTGATGAATTGTTCAAATTCAAGCAATCCAACCTTCACCCACAGACATTCAAGTAGCTATATCAAATAAGCAGTTAGCCTCATGGCAAGCATGCTTTCATGGTAATCAATAACACACATGCAGTATGCTAAAGCGTAAACACTCATAGTGTACTCCAAGCCAAAACAGAGAACTTGTTAGAAGTCATGAATGATCCTAGTTCAGTTTAAGATGGCTAATGCAACACATGCAAAATGCAACTAGAAATAGGCTCGGCTATTCTAAGATGGTATATGAAATGCAACTCTTGATACATGTATTCAAGTAGAAATTGAAATACAATGCAGTTAGTATGATGCGCCGAGCCTAGTGCATGCAATACAGATGAATGATGCAAACATGCATAACATAAGGATGCTAATCAAAATATGACCTAGAACTAACCATCGTAAGCGGTTAAGTAAAAGGGAGAAAGAAATGGGGGTTGGAAGACATGTATCGCACACACGCACGCTTATTACAACAATTTGCCCTCTCGACGGAGGGTCCGAATGAATACGCTAAGTTAGCTATGCTAAGCTATTCTAATTAATCTAATAATCTAATTAGACTAATTATTACACAATTGAATTGAATAACTAGCTACAACTAATTATTACATCACAAAACTAATCAAACAAATTAATTAAGTTACAAATTCAAGCTAATTAATAAGAAAAGATTTAAACTATGGTTCTCTAACTCTAATTGAAGAAGCGGAAAGATGCATGCTTGGTTCTCATCTCGAAAGCTCTCCAAATGCTCTTTAGAGGCTCTGTCTGCAGGGTGTCCTTGAGAACTAGCTGCTGGATCTTACCAAAACAGTGTTGAGGAGTGCACCAGTGGCCTGCAGGCCATGAGGAGCTGCTGCCGACCCCACTGTCGACTAAGAGTGCATACTGCCGACCACAAATGAAGAGCTGTCGGCCAAAAATGGGAGGGTACCGGCCACTGGTGTGCTGTGACACCAAGCTGCAGCAGAGCACAAAATAGAGAAAAGGGAGGGTCTCCTAAGGGTATGTATACACTATGCCACTCCATATCACCTCAAAACATCAAGGGAGAGGCATAATCGGATTCAAGATCATCAATCGCGCATCTCGATGTATGATGGCCAAAGATCCAACATGTGCAAATTCAATAAATGCATGACAAACAAGACACCAAGACCACCTCCTTATCATGAGAAATCAAAGGCAATGGAGACCAAAGGAAGATTGGCTCATTTCATCACTTCAAGTATGAAATGAGCTAATCCACCTTGCGGTCAAACACAACACCGGGTTGAACACAATGCAATGCAATGCAACATGATTAACCTATCAATGCTAATGGCATGCAAACAATGCTAATGCGACAAAACTAAGGCATGAAAGCATATATAAGCATGCATGCCAATTGGCTCACCAATTAGGCTTAAGAGCACAACTCTCAAGAGTGCTCAAAGAGTGACAAAAGTGAAAGTGTAGCAACACTAAGTGCACCGAAATTAAGTAAGAAATGATGCCAAATCATTCAAACAAAGCCAGTAAAGCATGCAAGAATCCGAAAGCATGAAAGCTAATAAAGAGGACTACAAAGGAGGCACGCAATACATGGCACAAATGCATAAACTAAGCATGGACAGAGCTCAAGTAGGTCTTAACATGGACCAAAACATGCTGAGATGAGGGCCCGAAGGCCTAGGCAAGATGGCATACATGCTAAGCCATAAACAAAGCAACAATGCATGACACTCAAAAGCACTCAAAGAGTGAATGAAGTGGGAACATGGCAATGCTACATGCTCTAAAATGAAGTATTAAATGATGCCAAATCATCTAGAGAGCTCAAAGATAGCATGCATGAGTCATCAAAACACAAAGCTAGCAAGGCCAATTGCACTACAGCTACACAAAGCATGAAGCATATGGCAAAGACAACCCAAAATAGTCCTAAAACATGTTAAAGTGATACTAAAACATGTATGGAAGGAAGCCAAAACAAGCTAACATGAAGGGCATAAGGCACAAAGCATACAAGGCAAATATGGTGGATTACACTACACCTATTAAGACCAAGCATGGGATGACTTAAGCAATAAAAATCAAAGTTATATCATGGCATAATAACCCCAAAAACACATTGAAATAATAGCTCGCAAGCTTAGGCATAAAGGCATACGCAATGATTCATGTTAAGGCATAAAGGGGAAACCCTCCAACGCATTGAAATAGTGAAAGATGCAAGTTCATGGCCATGAAACATGGACTGAAATCACATAATAGATGATGCCAAATCATTCAAATAGTCCAAGTAATGCATGCTAGTGGACTTGATGTACAAAGCTAATAAGCTTGATTGAACCATGGCTATACAAAGCAAGTCATGCATGGCCAAAACAACACAAATCAGAGCTAAAGCATGTTAAAACATGAACAAAAGCTTCTTGAAGTTAAGCCTAAAGCATGCTACAATGACATGTTAAAGCATGATGCATGTTAGGCTATTTCATGGAATTGAACTACAAGTGCATGAAGCATGCAAAGGCTAACCAAACCAAACCCTAACAGAGGTATGACATGGCAAAACAACACCAAAAACATGCTGAAATGGAAACAAAACAAGCTAGAATGACATGCTACTTCATGAAGCATACAAGACTAGTTTGTGAGATTTACACTACAAGTGTATTATGCATACATAGAGTGATCAAAACCGCCAAAAACAGTGGCATGCCACAGCAAAATAACCACAAATATATGCTAAGATATGGCCAACATAAGCTTAACAAACATGCTCACACATGAGGCATTCAAAGCAAGTATTGAAGACATAAGGAGAGGGGATGACCCTCTCCTTTTTGGAACCTCAAAACACCCTTCCCACCACTGAAATTCCTCTATGTTTCAGTGGTGAGAAGGGCAAAACAAGGTGGTCCCAAAGGCTCACAAAGAAGGCACAAAAGCAAGGCCAAACAAGGCCTAAGAGGGGGGAAACAACCCCAAATACAAAAGTGACCTTAAACAAACTTTTTAAGCATGCAAAAATAGAACTTTTTCCAGTTAGGAGTTAAGCTTAAAACAACATGCAAGTTGGGCTAAAAGCTTAAGAAAAAATGGGGGATTTAAGGGTTAGAAACTCACCCTTGAAGACCACCTTTAACGCTGCAACTCCAGCAACTTCTTTGAGCTCAAACCAGTCCAAGAACACCAAAACAAACCTCAAGAAGCCTCAGCAACACAAGGATGGTGTTTGAGTGTGTGTTTGTGTACAAAAGTGAGACAAAATGACACTTTTAAGGCACAAAATGAAGAACAAGAGCAACATAGATACAAAACTATATGTGTAACTCTAACCACCAAATTTCTGAACCCTGTAAGGGAGGAGGAGCCCTCCTTATATAGAGGAAAGCAATGCAAAGCTTGTTAAACAAGCTTGAAAAGGGCTTCATCCCTCCATACACGAGGGATGAGTGAAAATTAGCTGGCTCAAAAGATCTGGCATGAAATCTGCTGAGACAAGGTATTCTGCCGGCCATCAGTGGTGGCCGGCAGTGCCTCATTGATGGTCGGTAGGCTTCATCAATGGCAGGCAGGGATAAATGCATGGCCGGCAGTGGCAGAGAATGGCCAGCAGTGCACCATGAGAAGCATGCTGAAAGGACCAACATATGGTCCAAGAATGGAGCAGAAAGGATACAGGGTTTGGAAAGCTCAAACCTGTGACGTTTCGCTGTGAAAGTCGAGTACTGGATGAGCAATCGAACTTGTGGCTGGATGTACCTGTAAGCACAACCAAGTCTTGAAGACGGTCAAAAATGGGGTGTCTATACCCACTGTTTTCATGATTAGTTTTGTTTTGGTATATTTTTTACAAACCACATGTTTCTCTATGTTAGAATAAACCTTGGCCACAATTTTCGCTTGGTGTCTGTGTATTGGAAGATGTACAGGGTTTGTCCACTGTTTGCATTTGAATTCATTTTCCTTCACACCTTTTTCCAAGGCATGACTATAATATTAAAAAAAAATAATAAAAAATGAGGATTTACATGCTGCTAGTTATTGTTGCATATATAATCCCCTGATTTTAAACTCATGTGTAATTTAATAAATTCATATATGAGATGGTGGGTTTTTTGAATTCAGAATTGTACTGGAATGGTTGAATTTAATCAAAATGACTTTTCTCACTTGCATAATTTGTATGCTTCTTTAGTTTTTAGTATAATTTTATTTTATGAACATGATTCTATAATTTATCACCATGCTCTACATGTCTTTTTATTTTATAATTTTATAATATAATTTTCATGTTCATAAGTGTTTAAATGTTATTTGACATGCTCATTAGTTTCTAGTATAAACATCATGTTCAATATGATTACATACTAGATTAATTCACATGTTTTTATTTTCTAGATTTAAATCAATTTTTCATGTTTTTTATTCTAGAATTATTTACATGTTAATTACTATAGACTTATTTGCATGTTAATTGCTAGAATAATTTACAAGTTTATTACATGTTTATTGTGATTTAAATTCTATGTAACTCTAACCTATTAAATTTTAATTTAAGGTTTTGGGGTTATAGAGTTTTGAAACTTGTCTAAATTTATGTACATGAATATTGTGTAATTTAATTGGGTGAATTAAAATTTTGAATTAAATTTATTTATTTGGAGTTATGACTATTAAATTTTATTTTAAAGTTGAATTTAATTTTGGAGTTTTAGTTTTATTTTGTAACTCTTGCTTATTAATTTAATTTAATTTAATTTATTTAGAGTTATAAGATTACATGATTATTGTTTTGTATAAATTGATATGTAACTCCTGAATATGAATTTAATTTATTATTTATTCTCAATTAAATTGATATGTAACTCATGGCTAGAAGTTTAATCATTTAGGAGTTATAAGATTTTGTAACCTTTGTAATAATTTTATTTTTGTAACTCATCTAGCATGTTAATTGATTAGTTAATTTTATTATTAATTAGTTTGCTAGATGATTTCAATTAATTTATTATATTTACTTTCTACTTAGATTATTTGGTATGTATTTTTGTTTTGGTTTTTCTGCTAACCTTTTTACAGGAATACCTAAGTATGGAACAGAGTTATTTGGACTATATTATTTAAGCAATTTTTCTTGAGATTTAGTAGTGGTTACTTGCCAATTTTTTAAGTAAGGTTGTTTTCTTGGCATATTAGAAGTTTTTTTTTTTTTTTTTAATATATTGCTTGTAATTGTTAGCAATTTTATTCTAATTCCTTGTAAGTTTGAAACTGGTTTGTTTTAACCTAGTTCATCCCTTGGAAAATTTAATTCTTAAAATTATTTATCATGGACTAGGAGTCAACATGTTCTTGAAAGTTTTGTCAAAATGTTAATTGGCACTACTACAAAAATAGTTAAAGATCACACTTTGACAAAAAAAAAAGATCTCACTTTTATTGGAAGTGTGATAAAAAAAATTAGATTGATATTTTAATCACACTTAATTTGATTAAGTGTGATAATATTTATTTTTTATGTCACTTTTCAATTAAGTGTGATTATATATATGTATTTTAATCACACCTTCTAATTAAAGTGTGATTATATATACACTACTACTTTTTAATCACACTTTTTAAATAAGTGTGATTATATATATATTTTTTAATCACACATTCTAATTAAAGTGTGATTATTTATATATTTTTTAATCACACCTTTTAATTAAAGTGTGATTATATATACAGTACTTCTTTTTAATCACACTTTTTAAGTAAGTGTGATTATATATATATTTTTTAATCACACATTCTAATTAAAGTGTAATTATTTATATATTTTTTAATCACACCTTTTAATTGAAGTGTGATTATATATACACTACTACTTTTTAATCACACTTTTTAAGTAAGTGTGATTATATATATATATATATTTTAATCACACATTCTAATTAAAGTGTGATTATATATATATATATATATATATTTTAATCACACCTTCTAATTAAAGTGTGATTATATATACACTACTACTTTTTAATCACACTTTTTAAGTAAGTGTGATTATATATATTTTTTAATCACACATTCTAATTAATGTGTGATTATTTATATATTTTTTAATCACACCTTCTAATTAAAGTGTGATTATATCACTACTACAAAAACAGTTAAAGATCACACTTTGATAAATGAAAATATCTCACTTTTATTAAAAGTGTGATAAAAAAAATTAGATTGATATTTTAATCACACTTAATTTAATTGATGTGACCCCTCCAATCTTCCTGGGAACATTCTTAACTACGTTCGATTCTAGGTTAAGTGGTGAGACTAGTTTCTGAATTAAATTTCCAACTGTGGGATTTTCTAAGGGTTAAATTTAATTTCTGGAAACACAGAAAGTGATATTCTGTTGTATTTTTCAGAAATGGCAACTGTCACCAATGATGTTGTTACTACTAATGTTGGTAGCGATCTGAACCCCGGGGCAATTGACTTGCCAAACCCAACTGTGACCTCTGTGGTCAACCTTGGTGTTACTCTGGCTGTTCTAGGAGGACCGCTTAGTCACTATGAGCGCCCAGAGAAATTTGTTGAGGTGAACTTCAAGAGATGGCAGCAAACGATGCTGTTCTACTTGACCACACTAAACCTTGCAAAGGTTCTGAGCAAGGATCCTCCAGCCGTGGTAGAGAATGAGCCAGACAGGAAGAAAGTCATGGCGCTTGACATATAGAAGCAGACATACTATCTTTGCCGGAACTATGTGTTCAACAGCTTGGCAGACTCTTTCTATAGTGTGTTTTGTGCCAAGAGCTCAACAAAAGAGTTATGGGAATCTCTGGACAAAAAGTATAGGACTGAGGAAGTTGAGGCAAAGAAATTTGTGGTTGGCTGGTTCCTGGACTTTAAAATGATAGATTCAAAAACAGTGATAAGCCAAGTCTAGGAGTTCTAAGTGATCTCGCATGAAATTCATGCTGAGGGAATGCTTTTGAATGTGTCATTCCAAGTTGCTATGATCATTGAGAAACTTTCTAGTGGTTGGAAGGACTTCAAGAACTACTTGAAGCACAACCGCAAGGAAATGTCAGTTGAAGACTTGATTGTCCAACTCCGAATTGAGGAGGATAATAGAAAGAAATGAGGGAGTTCCTCCTCAGTGAAGGCCAATGTCATTGAGCATGGCAAATCTTCTGGGATGAGGAAGAAGCCCACTGTGAACAAGGGCTTAAAGCAGGGGCCAAGAGGTGGTGCTGCAAAAAAGCCAGCTGTAGCTCAACTTTTTCGCGCCCCTTTTCGGAAGTTCGAAATAAGCCCTGCAGTTCGGACTCCCGCGGTTCTAAATCTAATCTCACAAGTGCAATATGAAATTGATAAACACCAAAGAGTCCAAATCCGGTAAGTATTTTAGAAAATTGATTTTGAATCAAATTTTCCAAAAATAGACTGCTTTGCCAGATACAGAGTCGCCACCTAAATATTTTTGAAAAATTTAGGAAACCCATGTGTAGACGTCCCCGAACGTCCCGGGAGAAATCCCGTTTTGTTCATTGGGCTTACTACAGTTCGGACTCAATGTCACGGTTCTGAATCTAATCTCACAAAGTGAAATGCAAGATCGATAAATCACCAAAGAGTCCAAATCCGGCAAATCGTTTTGAAAAATTGATTTTTAGAAAGAAGTGCCAAACATAGACTGCTTTGCCAGATACAGAGTCGCCACCTAAATATTTTATTTTGGGAGAATTTAGGAAACCTTGACTCGTTGCCTAAGGCCACGTGTCCGTCATCACCAAAGTTGCCCCGGCTCGGGAACTTGGGTATGATTGGGGAAGGTCAGCTATGAGCACTGCCGCTCGACTGATCAAAGATCGGCCACTACTAAACATGATATCTTGTTTTTGAAAACACATGTGCTCTTATTCCGGTTATTAGCCTAAGATTACTATGTGATGCGCACAACATACAAGTATTGACTGGATCGTCTAAATTGGAATAAAACATTTCATGCTTGCTTATTTGAAAATGGTTTGATGGTGCTACCCGCAAGTAGGCTAAGACGTGGATTTTGCCACCCTCAAGTGGGCTTAGAAAACATGGTGATTTGCCACTCTCAAGTGGGCTTAAAACTCGCAATCAATGAATTGTTCCAATTCAGATAATTCAACCTTCACCCACAAGCATTCAGGCAGTTATATCACATAAGCGAATAACCTCATGGTAAGCATGCTATCACGGCAGTCACTCACACACATGCAAGGATGCTAAAGCATAAACACTTACCGAGTACTCCGAGCCAAAATAGAAACTAGTTAGTAATCAATGCATGATCCTAGTTCATGTTAAGATTGCTAATGCAACACATACAAGATGCAACTAAGATAGGCTCGACTATTCTAGGATGGCATATGAGATGCTACAGATAGCATGTATTCAACTTGGAATTGAAATACAATGCAGTTAGCATGGTGCGCCGAGCCCGGTGCATACAAGATAGATGAATGGATGCAAACATGCGAGCGTAAGGATGCTAATTGAAACATGCCCTAAAACTAACCATCATAAGCTGGTAAATAAAAGGGAGAAAGACGTGGGGTTGGAAGACATACATCACACACATGCACACTTATTACAACATTGCCCTCTCTCGGAGGGTCCGAATAAATAATACAGAACCAACTAGCTAATCTAAGCTAATTAAACTAGTCATTACATAACATTAATTAATTAACGAATTAACTAATTAAGGAAACTAGCATGCAAATTAAACAAAAAGGACTGCCTCAGCTCTGTTCCGAATGATAAGGATGCATGCATGCTCAAGTCGCCTTGTCGGGAAATCCATTGCGATGCCCCGATTTGCCTCTGTTTGCAACTGGTCCCAGAACACTGTACAAAGCTCCGGAAGGCTGCTGACCAGTTTTTGCTGCTGGTTTCCGGTTTGCTGCAACAGAGAGCGAGAAAAGGTCATGGCAAAGTATTTTCAACATATGTGTGCATGACCACTCTCTCCATCATTGCACAAGCTCTAGGGAGTGTAGTCCTTGATCCTCGTGCCATCAATCACGCATCTCGATGCATGATGATCGAGGAGTCGGATTGCACAACTCGATGTAAAATGAATGCACATATAAACACAACAAGGCCTAAACTCCATCATGGGCAATTCGGAGTGTCGGCAACCGAGAATCGAGGCACGTTTCGTCACTAGTACGAAACGTCCCTCGTTTCCCATGTTTGGACTAAACCCGACTCCAAACACAATGCAATACACATGGCATGCATGAATGCAACTCTAACATGCAACTTAAACATAATGCCACTAAATGATGCAAACATGCAAATGATGATGATATGCAAAACATTGCTACTAGCATACACAATGCTATGAAATAATCAATGGCATACTCAATGCACATGAAAACTATATGGCATACGCAATGCACACATGGAGACTAATAATGAGATGACCAAGGCATACACAATGCAATGGTCAATCATGCAACAACATGGACTAAGTGGCATATTCAATGCCAAGATGGACTTAAACCAAGATAGGTGAGCCTTAACCATACCCAAATCAGTGGCCAAACATGATGAAATTAAGGCCAACAACACTTATGCAAACATGCACAATGTGAGGGGACCAAACCTAAGGCACAAAGTGCAACTCTACTAAGGCATGGCAAGGATTAAATATGGCATACAATGACACATATTCCAGCTCTAAAATGGCATACAAAAAGGCTCCGAATCATGCAAATGACTCGCACAATGCACGTTGGAAGGCTCAAGTACCGAAACTAGTGAAGCACATTACACTAGAGGTTTGCAAAGCAATGCTCAAATGACCAAACCAACTTCTAACAGACCTTATGCAGGTCCAAAACAGTGGCAAAATGAGCTAAATGATGGCTTGACATGCACCAAAATGAAGCTCATGCAATGTGCCTCACAAATGGGGTATAAAAAGCACAACTCTCAAACACATTGAAGGCATGATAAACATGAGAATATGGAACATCTACAAACTCTAAAATATCATATTCAATGATGCCAAAACACTAAAATGCCTCAAGCAAACACATGCAAGAGACCCCAAAACTCAAAGGTAAGCAAGGCTATTACACTACAACCATGCATGGCAAGCACCAATCGACCAAGAGGCCTAAAAAAAGAGCTAAGGCAGCCCAAAATTATGAACAAAACATGTTTGGAGTGTGGCCAAAAGGTGCTAGAATCAAAGGCCAAAATAGCATGCAATGTAAGCTAGTAAAGAGGATTTGCACTACAAGCATGTGAGGCAATCAAGAGGCCACTAAGCCAGCAAAATTCAAAGGTACGACATGAAAAATAAAGCCAAAAACCCACTGAAACATGGGTTAATGTATGCAAGAATGAGATGCTCCTTTGATATGCTATGAAGAGGGTTATTCTACACATGCAAGATGGGCACCTAATATGGCAAAAAAAAGCTCTAGCCAGAGCCTATGCAGGTCCTAAAACTCACCAAAAATGGCCCGAAACATGGCTTGGAGGCGTGCAAATAAGGGCTCCTTTGTTAGGCCAAATATGCTAGAAATCAAAACAAGGAGAGAGAGGGTCACCCCTCTTTGATTTTGGCTCTCAAAAACACAATAATAACCACTGAAAATCCTCTGGATTTCAGTGGTCAAAAGGGCAAACAA